>VXAX01004843.1:104474-171289 GCA_013399835.1 Leptocoma aspasia
GGGGGGCGCGGGGCCGGGGCTGCCCCGGGGCCCTCCTCAGCCGCCCCTCGGCGCGCACGCTCCACGCTCGGTCCCCTCAGCTCCCACCGTGGCCGCCGGCCCCAGGGGCCTTCCCGGGGCCGGGCCAGCCCAGCCCTGCCAGCTCCGCTCCGGGGGAACGTGGAGTGGGCGAGGAGCCCCGGCTGCCGCCGGTGCGGACACAGGGCTCCGGGAAGTGCCGGCCGGATGCCCTGTCCAAACCGAAGGTATTGACCGAGGGAGGTGTCTCTGCCACGTACGGGTCCCGCCCAAGGGTTTGCCCACAGTACCGCATTGATTCGGGGCGGCAGGCTGATACCAGCTGGGTACGTTGCCAGATAACTCTGGTGTATTTCATCCTACTCAAAGGGCTTTTAAAGAGTTATCGCACCGTCTCTCCCCTCCGGCAGTTCGGTAGTCTTCTGCACAGCAGGTGACAATACTTAGACAATGTTTGCTTAGGTCTGGAAACTGACAGAAGAAGTGTATTTTAAGTTTAATAACTTCAGTGGATGGATTTTTTTTTTAAACTGTGTAAAATAGTCTTTTACAAAGAAGAATTTATTAATAAAAATTTACTTGGTTAAATAAAAAATCTTACTGGAAATACAAACATGTATGCATCTCAGAAGTGTTGTACATGTTAGTCTTCTGTAACAAGAAGACCTCCTTTGTTTAAAATACTATAAATTAAATTGATCAATTCAGTCTTGACTAAAGGCAGTGGTACGCTGCTGAGCTGCCTGCGGCAAAGCAGCCAACTTACAGGGTTCGGTTTCCTTTTTTAGCCAGGTTTGCTCAATGGCCTGGTCAGTTTGGCATCTGCTACTGTCATCTCGAGGCTTCTCAATAACAGAGGAAAGTAAAAATTAAGTTAGTTACAGAGAGCCTGAATTTCTATTTTTGTTACACTGTGGGAGGGAGCAGAAGACCAGTTTTCCTCCTCCTCCTCCTAACTGCTGTTGCCACTTAACTTGTCCCTTTTTGGAGGTGGGTTAATACCATAAGCAGCCTGGATATCTTGAGCCCTGTCAAAATAGGAACAAGATATAATTTCCCTCTCTGTGACATTTCCCCAGTGTCTGTGGTTCTAGGTGACATACTGTGTTTCTTTGAGATAATTTTTTTTTTTGCAGTGCCAAGTTTCCTGCCTGGTTTGCCTGTTCCAAGAGCTGTTCCCTAGTCCAAGGTTTTCCCTCTTTGGGAATCGATGTAGAGAACCATTGTTCATGATGTGAAATTCTGATCAGTTGCCTGCCAACACGAGTTTCTCATCCTAATCTGCTCATTGTTGTGCCTGTCTTCTGCGAGATCTGAAAGTGCCTCAAGTTTCTAAACTATAAAGTGCTAGATTTTTTTCAGTCATGTAAAGCATGGATTTATTCACTTGCTGTCTGTATTACTATTGTCTGATTTTCCCTAAGACTCACTGAGACCGTGTGCCACAGGAAATAGTTCTGCTTACAAACAGAGAATCATATCACAAAACCACTGACAGTGATTTAGCAATTAAATTTTAGCTTTGAGTTACTAACTGTAGTGGACTAACATTACTCAGCAGTGAAATGTATCTGGAAAAGAGACACTGAAGTGGGGAGAAGAGGAAAGTGAAGACACCTATGGGAGCTTCCAACAAAGATTAGTTTAGCAGTCACTAACCCAGTAAATCTCAGTAAATCTCCCATGAGGAGGCTTTCTTTGCTTTACACTTATCACTTGAACAAAAGTTTAAGGCCAGTTGGAAAACTGTGACTTCAAGACCTGCACTTGATACTTGGATGTTTTTGTTATCTTAGAAATGTTCCTACAGTCAGGAAAACAAACAAAAGTCCTCTAGTTATTGTCCAGACGTTATCTTCTAGTGCTTAAATGAAAATGAGGCACTAATCTTTCTAAGTTAAAACAGCACTTTACACTGCTATCGTGCTCACTTTTCATCATGGCATTTTTAGGGACAGTCTAAAATAATTTTAATGGAGGCCCAAAACAGTCTGACCAAGGAAAAAAAGGATAATACAGATTTGAGAGAAATTTAAATTTGAGATAAACGTGTGTCATTTACATGTCCCAGGTCTGTAAAAATAAGCCATATATATAATACATGGTTACTATATATTTTTACTATGCTGCCAATTGTCAAAGGGAACTGTCTGTCTCTGCCTATCACATACAGTGCTTGGCTGTAGAAAAATGGTAGTAGTGCTGATTTTGAAAAAGCGTGTGAAAGTTTGAGTTTGAAACACTTCCATTAGAATACATAGAAGGAGATTTGGTAATGGTTTGTTTGGGGTTTTTCCTCAATTTTTTTTTCATCTAAATGAAACTGCTGAAGGAGATACTTGACCAAGTTTGTTTCAACAAGCTGTTCTGTGCTGCTATTGTTCAAAATTTCTTCAGCTTCTTCAGTATGCTCCTCCAGAAGGTACAGCTTCTCCTCTCTCTGTAATAATCAGTGAGGCAGGTTACATCCAGTATTCACTAGAATAACCTGTGCTCTTAATGTTTCTAAAATGAAGGCTCAGGAACTGAACACATTCAGTATTGCTCTAACAACTTTTTTTCAGGAATAGAACTACATTTCTACTGGCTGAGCTTCAAAGAATGTACCCGGAGGAACAGCACCTGGGGTTTGTGAATTTCTGTTTCTTTTAGCTATGTGTACCCTATTTAGGAGTGCCTTGAGTAGGAGCTCTGACTGAAACAGATAAGCCAGTGTGGAGATAGAAACCAAACAGCTGATTCTGTTTCTCATTTTCATGTCTTTAGTCTTTAACTTCTGTACATTTCATTTTATCACTTGTTCATTCATTTAAATCAATATTCTTGTAAACAGTAGCATAGTTTGCTAAACTTAAGCAACTTGTTTAATTATCCCAAATTTCTGAAGTGCTTTTGAATGGTTTTGATTCTATGAAGAATCTTCATATTCTGTATAAAGCTAGACCTTTATGATGGGTTCATTCTGAATTGGATGTTTCTTCTTCACCAAAGGTGCTTATGTGAATGGCTGTTCCTCTGAGATGGACTTCTAGGAAGTGCAAACAGTTTTGTTCAGTAAATTTTTTTTAAAATTTTTTTTTTATTTCTTTCTATTTTATTTAATAGAAAAAGACATCAATTTCCATGGTGGTAGAAGATGAAAATATTTACCAAACTGATTATTTCAGTAACTAATGTTTTAGTAGCACCTACATGGATACTCATGCAAAGAAAACAAAAAGCCCAGTTTGAAATTTTAGATTCAGAAATACAAGTAGTGGAAGTAGCACTTCTTACAGTGAAAGTATCCTTTAATATCTTTGTCAGACTTTTGCTAATTTGGTGAGAACAGTTGATCATCAGTGTCAGGTTTGTTTGTTTTTTTTTTCCTTAAAGTATTTGCTCAGTGTTTTTATTCACATACCCACCTTCTGATTAAGGGGACTCTAAGGTTAGAGGAAGGGATTGTATGCTTTTATAACAAGGAGAAATAGACAAACTTTTTATGAGAATGTGCTGCTGGAATTACAGAAGAATTAGATCAAGTTGAAGCCAAGTTATGTAGTTAAATAGCTTTGATTAGAATAATTCTGAACCATTTTCCCCTATTTTTTCCCATTTTTTAGGATTTTTGGTTTGGTTTGGTTTTAGTATTTTTACTTATTCTTTTAGGTTTTTATGTTCTAGAAGCAATATTGTCAGGAAACATTTGAAACTTGTTTAACATACAGATAGAAGAAAAGTAGATTTTAATTTTTTTTTTTTTAATTGAGGGCAAGTATATTGTTGATACTAACCCAAACGAATTTCGTCTCGCATGATTGGAAAGAATTTCTGCTGATTCGGGTTAATGATGCTTTCACTTTTCTATAAAAGATGATTCTCTACAGTGTTGTTCAGATCAAGCTAACAAAAAAATCAGAGTTTTCTACTTGTTGGCTACATTAGCAAGGCTTTCTTGTAAGAGTTTTTGCAGACAGTGTGACATCAGAACCAGTGGGTGGCATAATGTAACATAGACTGCATTGAATTCTCACACTGCCCATGTGATGTGGTTTGAAGTAGTGTGGCAGCTGCTTTTTGGCACTTTAGAAGACTTTAGTAGTACATTTTAGTTTTCTGGTTATTTTCTTCCTTAAAAAAATCTAACTTCAGATGTTTAGGGCTAGTTATTTCAAAGTGCTGTAAGAATCTGGATTACTATTAGTGAAAATAATACTAATGAATAGAAGATTAAACGCTTTGCTGAACAAATGCTTTGCTCCCTAAGACCCCAGGGAGTTTAATCATGCCACATATTTCTTCATCGTGTCCTGGAGGACTGAATAGTAGCTTGGTCTGTGTTTGCTGACACATTGCTATGCCATGAAAATGTGAGAGGCATTTGTGGGGAGTAAAGATTGTATTTCTGACTACAAAATTATCCTGGTAAAAACCCTAAGTAAAATACAGCTTTCATGGCGAAAGTTCTTTGGACAATGCAGCTTCTGTTCTGGAAACTGCTACTCTTTTGTGCAACAAAGAACTCTTCTCCTATTGTAAGCAATATCCGTATCAGATATTTTGTCAACAAAGCTACACTCAACATTTGTCTATATCAAAAGGTTTTGCTGTATGCTTGTGGCAATCAAGCCTCTGTCCACCTGGTGTTTGCTGCACATAATATTCCAAGGCTGTCACTTGATCCTTTCGTAAAGAAACATCGCTTGCACTTGTTTCTGTGCATGGCATGCTGGAAGAGTGTACTAATCCACACTGAAAGGGTTAAGTTGTGTTGCTGTCTTCCACAAGCCACCTAACTCCAAGGAAGGTTCTTTTCTAGGGACGGACACATTTCATATGAGTGTTGTGGCAGCATGCTCCACATGTCTTTTTTTCTAATGCCTCTTATGACATCATGTATTTCAAATACATGTATAGATAGAGGTATATATATATAAAGGCATTTTCTTTTTTTTTCCATTTGAGGAAGATATATTGCCTATTGATTTCTAAGCTTTAAGGTTTACTAGTATCTTATGTGCTTGTGCACGGTGCACTGTGAAACAGTAATGTGATTTTCTTTTGGATGGTGTTAGGAAAGCATTCCTGTAGTCCCTGTGATGCTGGGTGCTGATCTGTACATATAGTTAGTGTTTTACGTTGTGTATTGCATTTTCATGGCAAGTTTAGGAGGTGAGGATGAATGCACAGGTGGCCTCTATGAGACAAAGGGCTGCCCCCACCTCCAGTCTCTTCCAGGGCTGAACACAGCTGGTTCCAGCCAGCTGCAAAATAGGCCCACTGTTGGCCAAAGCTGAGCAACCCAGTGCAGCAGGTGGTGCCTCTGTGCTGAGGTATTTAAGAAAGGGTAAAAAATACTGCACAGCAGCTGTGAGAAAGAGAAGTGAGAAAAATGTGAAACTCTGCAGAACCCAAGGTCAGTGAAGAAGGAGGGGAGTAGTTATTCCAGGCACTGCAGCAGATATTCCCCCTGCAGCTCATGGAGAAGACTGTAGTGAAGAATTTCTCTGCAGCCCATGAAGGACCACTCCAGAGGAGGCATCCACTCTGCAGCCTGTGCAGGACCCCAGGCCAGAGCAGGTGGATATACCCTGCAGAAAGCTGCAGCCTATGGAGAGCCCATGTGGGAGCAAGATCCTGGCAGGAACTGTGACCCGTGGATGGCCTATGCTGGAGCAGTTTATGCTGAAGTACTGTACTGCATGGAGAGACCCTGTGCTGGAGCAGGGCAAGAGTGTGCAGAGGAAGGAGTGCTAAAGTCTTACAAGCTAACCACAGCCCTTATTATTCATTCCTTCTGCACCACTAGCAGAAAGAAGAGAGAAGAATTGGGAATGAAGGAGTGAAACTGAGCCAGGGGAGGTAGTTTGAGCCTTTGTTTCTCACCATCCTACTCTATTTTTAATTGGCAGTAAATTCAAATTCATCATTACAAGTCTGTTTTACCTGTGACAGTAACTGGTAAGCGATCACACTGTCCTTAGTTCAACCCATGTGATTTTCCATCTTGTTTTGTCCCCACTATCATGCTGAGGATGGAAAGCAAGAGAATGGCTGGGTTGGTGTCTGGCAGCCAGTCAAGATCAACCCACCAAACACCGTGAGAAAACAAGACATTTTTCAATCTGGCAGTTTGGTAATTTGGTTGCAATCCTTTCATTGGGAAGAATGGATTTTTTTTTTTTATTTTTTATTTGTAGTGTTCCACTATAAAGGTATCAGTATTGTAGTTCAAATGTTTCAGTGGTAAGGAAAAATGGGAAAATAATATGTGACACAGAAGTGGACTGGTTTGTTTTTTTTGAAATTTTGTGAGTTGAGAAGCATGTTTTTGGTACCTTTTAGTATGATCTGCTTCCCCTCTGCATTCTTTTAACAATAACTGTGGTAAAAACACTGTAGTTTGAATGTATGGGTTTATTAAGCTGACATAAACTTTGAGAAACAATATAATGTGAAGAAATCCAGATGCTTAGTTTCTCCTGCAGATTCTTGAAGAAAAGCAGGTAAGGCGGCGGGGGGAGGATTTTCATTTTCTCTGACTTGTATCTCTTCCTGAGTATATATTCCTCCAGGTAAGATCTATTTCAGAGAAATAAATAGAAAAGTAGTTTTTTGCAATTTTGTGGTCAGTAGTTAGCAAGTGGAAACTAACTGTGGCTTTTAGCTAGATGCTGTTTATTTCTCTTCTTGATTCACATACATGCAATTTAGACAAAAATGAAGCTATTCCCTGAATAGCTATTCCAGCTATTCAGGCTGGTGGCAGAATGTATCCCCTTCTTGTAAACTGCCTGTTAAGCAGAGAGAATTTAATTCAAATCACTTAGATTTTGGTAGTCCTCAAATGTCTTTCATAGTTTCATCTTTGAAAGCAAGTGAATAATTACTTGTCTGTGAAAAAAAATAGTGGTGGAAACTTGAAAATGGTTGAAATACATTGATTGAAAAGTCTTTCCTATCTTTTAGTTCACTTTCCACATGGCTCTTTCTGACATGCAGCTTGAACGAATGTATTGATGCCACCTGTTTTTCTTCTGTCCCATCACTGGATTAAAATTCCCTGCTTCTATAAGACTTTATCCTAATTTTAAACAAACTACTTGGAAAAAAATGAAGTAGTGGCACTGTGTAGAAATAATGTTTTATTCTTGATGGTATGCCTGATTTCTGGTTCTTCTATATGAACTGTACTTAACAAAAATACAAAACAAAAAGCAGGGAAAGGGCATTTTGGGTATCTTATAGATAGATTTGATGTATCTTTAAGTGATGTAGCATGCATAATGTTTGACTTTTGGGAGCTGTGAATTAATTCCTTCCCATTAATTTCTTATGGCTTTACATAATTGAATATACTAGATGTCTAAATTAATACTATTTCAATTTACAGGTGTTATAATTTCAAGAAATGCTGTGACATATTTGANGATGAATGCACAGGTGGCCTCTATGAGACAAAGGGCTGCCCCCACCTCCAGTCTCTTCCAGGGCTGAACACAGCTGGTTCCAGCCAGCTGCAAAATAGGCCCACTGTTGGCCAAAGCTGAGCAACCCAGTGCAGCAGGTGGTGCCTCTGTGCTGAGGTATTTAAGAAAGGGTAAAAAATACTGCACAGCAGCTGTGAGAAAGAGAAGTGAGAAAAATGTGAAACTCTGCAGAACCCAAGGTCAGTGAAGAAGGAGGGGAGTAGTTATTCCAGGCACTGCAGCAGATATTCCCCCTGCAGCTCATGGAGAAGACTGTAGGGAAGAATTTCTCTGCAGCCCATGAAGGACCACTCCAGAGGAGGCATCCACTCTGCAGCCTGTGCAGGACCCCAGGCCAGAGCAGGTGGATATACCCTGCAGAAAGCTGCAGCCTATGGAGAGCCCATGTGGGAGCAAGATCCTGGCAGGAACTGTGACCCGTGGATGGCCTATGCTGGAGCAGTTTATGCTGAAGTACTGTACTGCATGGAGAGACCCTGTGCTGGAGCAGGGCAAGAGTGTGCAGAGGAAGGAGTGCTAAAGTCTTACAAGCTAACCACAGCCCTTATTATTCATTCCTTCTGCACCACTAGCAGAAAGAAGAGAGAAGAATTGGGAATGAAGGAGTGAAACTGAGCCAGGGGAGGTAGTTTGAGCCTTTGTTTCTCACCATCCTACTCTATTTTTAATTGGCAGTAAATTCAAATTCATCATTACAAGTCTGTTTTACCTGTGACAGTAACTGGTAAGCGATCACACTGTCCTTAGTTCAACCCATGTGATTTTCCATCTTGTTTTGTCCCCACTATCATGCTGAGGATGGAAAGCAAGAGAATGGCTGGGTTGGTGTCTGGCAGCCAGTCAAGATCAACCCACCAAACACCGTGAGAAAACAAGACATTTTTCAATCTGGCAGTTTGGTAATTTGGTTGCAATCCTTTCATTGGGAAGAATGGATTTTTTTTTTTTATTTTTTATTTGTAGTGTTCCACTATAAAGGTATCAGTATTGTAGTTCAAATGTTTCAGTGGTAAGGAAAAATGGGAAAATAATATGTGACACAGAAGTGGACTGGTTTGTTTTTTTTGAAATTTTGTGAGTTGAGAAGCATGTTTTTGGTACCTTTTAGTATGATCTGCTTCCCCTCTGCATTCTTTTAACAATAACTGTGGTAAAAACACTGTAGTTTGAATGTATGGGTTTATTAAGCTGACATAAACTTTGAGAAACAATATAATGTGAAGAAATCCAGATGCTTAGTTTCTCCTGCAGATTCTTGAAGAAAAGCAGGTAAGGCGGCGGGGGGGAGGATTTTCATTTTCTCTGACTTGTATCTCTTCCTGAGTATATATTACTCCAGGTAAGATCTATTTCAGAGAAATAAATAGAAAAGTAGTTTTTTGCAATTTTGTGGTCAGTAGTTAGCAAGTGGAAACTAACTGTGGCTTTTAGCTAGATGCTGTTTATTTCTCTTCTTGATTCACATACATGCAATTTAGACAAAAATGAAGCTATTCCCTGAATAGCTATTCCAGCTATTCAGGCTGGTGGCAGAATGTATCCCCTTCTTGTAAACTGCCTGTTAAGCAGAGAGAATTTAATTCAAATCACTTAGATTTTGGTAGTCCTCAAATGTCTTTCATAGTTTCATCTTTGAAAGCAAGTGAATAATTACTTGTCTGTGAAAAAAAATAGTGGTGGAAACTTGAAAATGGTTGAAATACATTGATTGAAAAGTCTTTCCTATCTTTTAGTTCACTTTCCACATGGCTCTTTCTGACATGCAGCTTGAACGAATGTATTGATGCCACCTGTTTTTCTTCTGTCCCATCACTGGATTAAAATTCCCTGCTTCTATAAGACTTTATCCTAATTTTAAACAAACTACTTGGAAAAAAATGAAGTAGTGGCACTGTGTAGAAATAATGTTTTATTCTTGATGGTATGCCTGATTTCTGGTTCTTCTATATGAACTGTACTTAACAAAAATACAAAACAAAAAGCAGGGAAAGGGCATTTTGGGTATCTTATAGATAGATTTGATGTATCTTTAAGTGATGTAGCATGCATAATGTTTGACTTTTGGGAGCTGTGAATTAATTCCTTCCCATTAATTTCTTATGGCTTTACATAATTGAATATACTAGATGTCTAAATTAATACTATTTCAATTTACAGGTGTTATAATTTCAAGAAATGCTGTGACATATTTGAAGAACAACACTCACAGAAACTTCCGTTGTGTGAAAATTTTTAAAACTAGAATGGCCTTGAAAAAGACATCTAAACTATTTAAGACATTTTTTCACTGGAAACTTTGGAAGTTTAGCATTATTGTGTTTGTCTTTCTGGTATTTTTATTTTTATTACAAAGAGAAGTGGGCGTTCAAGATTTTAAGGATGAAGCAGGGATTGATCCAGTTGTTGGAAAGAAAAGTCACGTATTAGGTCTTGTGTTAAATGCTATGAACAATATCAAAGGTGCAAAGCCAAAAATGCAGATAAAAGCACCCATTAGGCAAACTAAGGTTCCTGGAGGGAGACACTGTTTGCCAGGGCACTATACTCCAGTGGAACTGAAACCCTTTCTAGATCGGCCCCTTCAAGATCCTAATGCTCCTGGAGCTTCTGGTAAAGCATTTAAAACCATCAACTTAAATTCGGAAGAACAGAAAGAAAAACAGGTTGGAGAAGAGAAACACTGTTTTAATGCATTTGCAAGTGATAGGATTTCTTTACACCGAGATCTTGGACCAGACACTCGCCCTCCTGAGTAAGTTGAAATGTGTATGTCCTGATAGTTGAAAAACTTCTCAGAAATTCAGAATGCAAAGTGATTAAGTTCAGCAGTAGGTGATAGTTTAGGAAAGTCTCCTAGCTGTACATAATGATTGGCTGTACATAATGATCCACAGTGCCAAAGCCAAGAATGTTTAGAAAAGCTCACTTCTTTCATGGTTTTGAATTCAAAGTAACCATATTGAAATAAAGTGTTCTGCTTTTGCCTTTGCCTTTAAGGCTAAAATTTCTGAGTAACTTAGCAGGAAGCCTGCTTAGTTTTACTTAGAATAAAACTAAAAATGTGGTTTCGACATTTTTCCAGTTAAAACACCACACCCCTTTTTTTTTTTAAGCATTCAGTGTTAATAAAACCACATAATTTAATTTAATAAGTTAGAGATTTAGGCATAATTTAATAAATTAGGAATTGTAAACTGTTGAACAAGGGAATGGAAGATCTCAGCAGCAATCTTGTAGTATTGAAGAATTTTTTCAATGTAAACTGTAGGACTTGGGGCAGGTGGGAGGGTGGGTTTATTTATGAGCAGTCTCTGTCAGATGAAATGTTGTCAGCCATCTGTGCCAGAAGTGGCTAAACTTACTGAGCCGCTGCTGATACACACGGTGCAGCTCACCATTACCTCTCCTAGAGCATCACTGGGGAGGCTTTGCCTGTGTATTTTGTGAGGCCATGACTGTGGTTATTACCTTGGGGTGTCCTCCAGGCCCTAAAGCTGACAGGCGATAAAGAATAAGTGTGCAGCTTAGGAATATAGCATCTTGACTTGCCATTGGATCTGAAGTTATGTTTAGGATATGTAAGTCTTGAAAAACTGTGGGTTTAAAATTGTATCCCTTGAATGGGACATGCTGCCCTAAGGTTTACACAGCATTTTTATAAAGCTTTGAAATTTGAATTAGATAGATTATATTTTTCCTTGCAGACCCTGAATTTTTCTAATAAATATTCTTCTTTGTATTCTTAGGTTTCAGCAATAATGGTGACCTTTAAGTTAGCTCAGTCAGTACCTGCTGCTCTCAATAAAAATAACATTTTTTCCTGAAGAAGGCCTGGGTATTATATGAAATGTACTCAAATGTATGTGAGACAGAAACAAAACTAAGTTGTTCAATTCTCAACCATGATATTTAAAAAAATATTCTGAACAGCTGCTTCAGTTGAAGTACCTACCTTTGCATTCCAAAGCTAGGATAGAAAGTAGAAAAGCAGAACTATTTAATGTCCATAGTTATAAAGTTTTTTACTAGAAAGAAAAGTTTAAGAGTTTGAGTAAAAAATTGTTGTCCATTTTGTAGCCCCTGACACTTTCTAATTTGTAGATGTATTGAACAAAAGTTTAAGCGTTGCCCACCGTTGCCAACCACAAGCATTATCATCGTTTTCCATAATGAAGCGTGGTCAACTCTGCTCCGAACTGTCCACAGTGTGATGTACACATCTCCTGCCATACTGCTGAAAGAGATTATTTTGGTGGATGATGCCAGTGTAGATGGTGAGAAGTCTTTCTGCTTTTGCTTCTGTTTTTGGTTTTTTTTTATTGAAGGGGTTAGGATTGCAGATAAATTGGCTAAGAGGATGTCTCTTTACCACTATTGACATGTATAACAGTATTCTAAGTGGCTTTGTTTCTTTCTTTTTTTTTTTTTTGAATATAAAATAGCCCTTCCCCACCTTATTTTTCCATAAGATAGCCAAATATGAAATTCCTGTGCTCTAAAAGGTTTTTAAACCCCATTTCTATTTTTTCCAATTCTGATGCTGATTTACCTGCATAACTGCTTGTATGACAAGTAGCTTTGTTATTTGTGTTTCAAACCAACTGCAATTTGTAGAACGAAGTATCCAAGTATAAATTGGCCCAAATTTGTAGAAATTTGTGTTTTATCATAGTGGTTGTCTTTATGCAAATAAATTTCATTAATATGAAGGGCAGTGTCTTTATTATAAAGCAAAATTATTTAATGGCAAAATAATCTTCAACAGTCAAGCTGAGTCTCAAAAATAATTATATATATACTTAGTGTGACCACAAATACAAATTCAAAAAACTTTGTATGATTAGCTTTAGATGAACATGTTTATACATACTTCTGTTAATGTATTTACACTTTTTTGCAAGTCTATATTGAATATATTGAAACACTTGGATGTGAAGTATGTTCAGTAGTACAGTTTAATACCAAGGATGGGCAGAATAAAAAAGATGATGTGGGATGTTTCATGAGAGATATGGGTTTCTTTCTCAAAATCTGAACATTTAAATTGTTTTATATATGGCTTCTGTTGCTGTTGTAAATACTGTAGCCTTTGAAAACTGTAAATGTGCCATCATGAAGGAAAGAATTTGCATGTTCTGCAGATAATGTAAGTATGAGATCCATTTGCTGTGAAAATGGAATTGGTATTCAAATGGTTAACACTGCAGCAGAGATGTACGAACACATCCTTTCTTGTTCAGAATTATTTTAATGTTCCATCTCCGGTTCTCTGCTGGTCACCTCTTCCTACACCCCTACTCCCAAAATACTCAGCCCCTAAAAATAACCTTCAGCAGATAGGAATTTTTATGGCTTTGATGTTGAGATAATTTCTGGGCTTAGTGTGAGTTGTTTATCTTGTTCGCTTAATAGTGGAACATTTTGGGCAGTGGCATGTGGGTACACTGAATATCCTGACACTGATTTCTCTTTCTAGAATACCTGCATGATAAACTAGATGAATATGTGAAACAGTTTCAAATAGTTAAAGTAGTCCGTCAGAAGGAAAGAAAAGGTCTGATCACTGCACGGTTGTTGGGAGCTTCAGTAGCAACAGGAGAGACCCTTACCTTCCTGGATGCTCATTGTAAGTGTAACCTCTAACTATGCCAGGTCTGGTTTATAATGCTGTTGTCTTTCATTTAACATTCCAGATTTTTTATGAATTCTAAGTGTTAGCAATATATCATCTTTCCTATTGCTATTTCATATTATTGAAAGTATAATTAGCAATGCTATTTAAAAATAGTCCATATTGGCTTGCTGGACATGTTAAAACATACTCTGTGTACTACTTTATATCCACAGGTGAATGCTTTTATGGCTGGTTAGAGCCATTATTGGCAAGAATAGCTGAGAATCCTGTTGCAGTTGTAAGCCCTGACATTGCTTCTATTGATCTCAATACCTTTGAATTCAGTAAACCATCTCCTTATGTGCATAGCCACAACAGAGGAAATTTTGATTGGAGTTTGTCATTTGGATGGGAGTCTCTTCCTAAACATGAGAATAAAAGAAGAAAGGATGAAACCTATCCGATTAGGTAAACATAATTTGAATACTATTTAAATCCTTCTGTTTTCATGGAGTTTATCTTATGAACAACAGTTTGTAAATAAATTAGTTCTTCAGATGAGTATAATCAGACATCTTAGCATCTTAGATGTTTTTGGTAATACTTTCTTTTTAAGCCCATTTTAAAGCATTCATAAAAATATAGCCTCCTCAAGATAGTAAGTGTGCTGCATTACCACTTCTACATACAGTGGAAATCGCCTATATTCCTAGGGAGAAGGGGCAGAGGAGGATTATACACAGTTATTTTCAGAGACAGTACAATGATTCTGTCTCCTTATTCACTTTACTTGAAAGAATGACAAAAAGGGCCAGAGCACCCAAATACTAGGCTGATACAGTAGTGCCTGTGATGATAATTGTACCTGCTTTGTCCACAGACGGGTTACTGGTCTGTAGGAGCTATACTTTTGCTCAATTTCCTCCATACAGAGAAAATTTGTTGGATTTCCTGATGCTTTCTTTTATGCCAGCAGTTGTTACTCCGAACAAGTTCTTAATAAATGGCAAGAAGTTGTCAAATGAGACTATGTGAACATATTTAAGTGCTAGAAGCATTATCTATGCCAGGAATATGCATCACTGTAGTGAAATACTAAAAAGGGCATGGAAAATTCCTAGAACAGTTGCACCATGATTTTACATCTATATTTAAAAAAACCTACTGTCTTTCTCAGTAAAATTTTGTTTTTGCAGAACACCTACTTTTGCTGGAGGTCTCTTTTCAATATCAAAAGACTACTTTGAACACATTGGAAGCTATGATGAAGAAATGGAAATATGGGGAGGTGAAAATATAGAAATGTCTTTCAGAGTAAGTTTAGCTCTGTAATTAGCAATTGCCTCTATGCTGACAGTGTACAGGGGATTTGAGAAAAAATTAGTATTAGATATTGACTCCTCTGCTCAATCAGCCAACTAGGACAAGGAAAATTGAATTATTAATTACCTATGAAATAAAATACAAACATGCTCACTAAACTGCTTTTAATTTTTTAGAATGTTTTAGGGTTGCTATCTGAAATATTTATGATATTTCATAATATCATATGAAATAGGATTAGAGTTTAAATGATTAGGAAATTCACTAATGGTATGCCTGATTATGTACTCTTGCTAGTGGTTTGATGTGTTCTGGCAAACAATGGTATTACTGAATTCTTTTTCCACCCCCTGAATTCTAACTGCAGTGTACTTACACACTAAATGTTATTATTAGGTATGGCAATGTGGTGGACAGTTGGAGATCATGCCTTGCTCTGTTGTTGGCCATGTCTTTCGCAGCAAGAGTCCCCATACTTTCCCAAAAGGTACTCAGGTGATCACACGTAATCAAGTTCGCCTTGCAGAAGTGTGGATGGATGAATATAAAGAAATATTTTACCGAAGAAACACAGAGGCAGCAAAAATTGTGAAACAAGTAGGTGGTGGTGGTGGTATTAGAAATCACACTTGCTGCGGTGAAAGTTTTGGTGAGCAAAAGTTATTTATTGACAAAGTATGTAAGGATTCTAGATATTTTAATGAAAAGACTGTTCAGTTTTCTTAATGCTGCAGCCCCAGCAAACGTGAAAAAAACTAAAGTGTTAGGGTGATGAATGTTGATTTTGTATGGTGAGGTTTTTTTATTGGTGTTTTTTTTCATACATTCTCCTGGGTTGTTTGCATTGTGCAGGTACAGGAACTACCAGAAGAACATGAGAGAAACTGCTTGGTGTAGACAGTGTAAACTAACTTATTTTCAGGAGTAAGAAAAATGTCTTGTTAGTTTCAAGCTGCTTAGTATTCTTACTGAAAAAGCAGATTTTGTTGTTCTTTAGCAGCAGAATAAAAGTTACTTGATGATGGATAACCATCCTGTCTCTGTCTGCTTAAAAAGTCAGTTATTTTCAAGTAAAATAAATATTTGGGGTTGAGGTCGGGTGTTGGCTTGTTTATTTTGTACGTTTTCTGCCCAGCTAGAATCTGGAGTTTTCTTTTAGAAGCTGTTTTTCCTTCTTCATGTGATAAATTTTTATGACTCTTGTATCACTGAAAGCATTACATTTCCTAGGCATGTTCAGCAGCTAAACAACTGAATTTTGTTTGAGAGATTCTACATTGTACTGGATATTATGCTAATTATTTCATTAATCCAGTTTGTTGTTTCAAATTACACTTTTAGTGAGATCAGTTTGCCTTATGGCTGTCATTATGATGGTCTTATTTTTACTTTCCCACTTTATGGCACTCTGTTAAAACTTTCCTGGGACTAAAGATACTTCTGTGTTTTCCATCTTGCAATGTATTTTTCTTGCAAGTGCTTTGAAATGCTGCAGGCAGGATGTCAGTGGTGTTATGACACTGAAAGACAGCAGTAACTGTAGTAGTACAGCATTAACAAGAAAAAAAGTCAATAAAGGAAGCTTAAAACTTGTCTAGTACTACACAGAATATCATAGCTTTACATGTGCAAAATGAATGTTAATATATTTATCTTCCATCCTTCTTTACCTCCTTTCCTCTAACAGAAAACATTTGGAGACATATCAAAAAGACTTGATTTAAGGCAGCGCCTGCACTGTAAAAATTTTACCTGGTACCTCAGTAATGTTTATCCAGAAGCATATGTGCCAGACCTGAATCCTTTGTTTTCTGGATATGTAAGTTTAATTTTAATTACGCTCTATATTCTTCATAGTCCAGGAAGTTTGCTGATCTCTTATAATACCTTAGCCATAGCTTTTAGTCTTTAGCTATCTTTAACTGCCCTAGGGTTTTCTATCACTACTCTGGACAAAGAATCTCTTCTGCATATGTTTTATAGCTTTGTCAATAGCTATGTCATTTTCATTTATGTCAAAAGTCATTTTCCCTGCCAAATAACTTTAGACATTGCATTGCTAAAACAAACAAGAAAAGTAATAGTTCTTGAGGTCAACATGAATTTTTGGCGTGTATTTACAAATAAAATTTTCCCTTCCTCCTGTTTTAAATATTTTCTGTGTATCTGTTCAAATTGTGGTTTGAATCACAGTAACACTGTAAAGAGCAGGCTAATAACTCCATGTGTGACTGTAGTTACTAGGCTTTTAGTTAGAAAAGATCACCTGAGGAAACAGGATTTTTAGATTTGAGCATAGCAGAAAGTAAAAATGAACAAACAACTGTAATTGTTGTAAAACTTAAAGGTGACTTTTGTCTGTGACTGAGACAGTTTGAGTTTCTGTCATTCCACTGAGCTTTTTTATCCTGACAAGACCCTTTCTTTAGTTAAAAAACATAGGTAACCGCATGTGTCTGGATGTTGGTGAAAATAACCATGGTGGCAAACCATTGATTATGTATTCTTGTCATGGGCTTGGAGGAAACCAGGTAAAATATTTGATACCTGATTTTTAGTCTCTCTTCTGCTGTAGCTTTACCGTATAAACGCTTTAAATTATTTTAGAGAAATTGACTGATTTTTAATATGCAATTTCTCTCTCCTTACCTCTTTTTTCCTTCATTTTCTTTAACAGTTAATTCCTATATATATTTTTAAAGAAAAATTCCCTACCACTCTTCATGTCATGTCCTGTTTCTAATGTTTTAACTTCAGTATACAAATTCAGATTTCAAACACACTTGCAGTGCTTCACTTGCCCTCTCTTTTCTGTGCAAAACCTTTTCATGCCACCCTTACTCCTGTCTTATAAGTGTTGTCTTCTTAATTCTTCCTTTCCTTATGCTTCCTCCTATTGCTTCTTTCTCTGTCACCAGGACTCGAACTGTCAAGGAAGATGTTGGTTGGAATCCGGCCAATGGGAGACCAAGTGTCCAGGCCTGAGCCACCTTCCCTATCACGCTTGCAGCCTCACAGTGTGAGGTCAAAGTGGCCTATCCTGTACTGGCTAATGCAAGTGAATAATATGATTCCATTTGTTCAAGAGGAGCTCTCTTTGGTCCATAGCTCTTGGAGGCAGCCATGGTGCTCTGTTCCTTCTACAATATGGCTTGCAATAGATGTCAGATACTGAATTGTTCCATCATTACTGTAGTACTAACAAAAGGAACATCTCCTTCCCTGCCCAGAAATGCACACTTCTCTGTTGCCTTTAAAAGTGATCCTTAATAATTAAAGGTCAGCAAAGGTCTAAAAGTTTTTATTATAATTGTTATCTTATGAAGGGGAGGGTGTTAATAATTTTTTTTTCAATCTCAAAAAGACATCCATTGATGGCACTGTAAAAATTGAGACACATAATCCTAGTCAGGTGATACTTTCCTAATCATTTTGTGTGAGACATGGCATGCTGTCTAGATTAAGAACTACCCTATTATGCTAGCTTCCTACGGGATTGAATTTGGGGTTTTATTCCATTGTGGATTAATACTATTAGCCTTTTCACATTGTCACAGTCATTAATTTGGGAACACTGTAGAAAGACACTGTATTAAGAGGTCTGCTGTATGCTTCTATTGTTCTCTAAGTTATCTTGGGCTATACTAAAACTCTATTCTTTCAAGTGTTATGGTTTTTGTTTTCCCTTCTGCTGCAAAATAACAGTCTGAATCACTTTAAATGCCAGCCTTCAGAGAACTGGTTTTGCTGATAATGCTTAAGAGATGCATATTTGCTTACTTAACCCTTCTTGTTACAATGCTGTTTTTAGTTGTCCTGTATTCTTTACCAGACTTCCAGCAGTGTAGGCTGATATCTCCCATGCTGTCATCTTTATCCATATAGTTGAAATTGGAGTGGAAAAAAGAATCCAGTTTTCAGAGTTGTACATCAGTTGTGTATTATTCTTCCTTTTTAGAATATTGGAGGCTGGAAACATGCCTATCTCAATATCCAAAATTAATAAAATTGTAAACATAGCTTTCAAGTAATTATTTTCAGGGCTTGCAGAGATTTTGAAGTTCCAAAAATAAATCAGGACAGATTAAGTCAGATTACCAGATTAAGAGTAAATTACTATGTCTGAGAGCTAAATGACTAAGCAGGTCACTCCTTCATTACCTGTTTTGAGGACTAATGTTGGTCATAGAGTCTTAAGAGTGAGATGCCTGTTTGTTCCTCGGTGCTGTTCCCACTGTTCCCAAGGTAGCAAGGTTGGTGATTGCTGACCACTGGAAAACGGCCAAGGGGGGTAACTGAGCCTGGCCTTAATATTCAAAGGAAAGATATGATGAAAGTGGCTGACATCCAGAGGCAAGACACAGTAGCAGTGAGATGTAATGTTAGGGACTCTGCTGGTAAATGTGGGAGAAAAGAAGGAGACCAGGATGTTAGGTTAGGGCTGAAGGGGTAAAAGAACAGCTGTGTCTGTAACTTTTAGAAGCAAATCCCTGTTAGGATCAGAATTATAGCTGAGCCTTAGGAAATCATGTCAGGAAATCATGGTAAAATTAGCTCACAAAATACACGCTTATAATTACTTTTCTAATGGTTACCTCACAAGAGGATATAACAGCATCCTATTGTTCACATTTATTGTTTAGATCAAGCTGCCAAAATTGGCATACTGCAATCAATGTTGTTTCGTGTGAGAACTTTGTTTTCTGGTTTTTCTAAGAAAAACCAAAATCTACCAACAGAATCAAATACAGATTTTTAAAGTTAAGAAATGACAAAATTTAAGTTACCTTAAACTATCTCTACTCTTCAGTTTGTCTCCTTGAATTATATATGGTCTGGGTGGGAGTAAGATTTTGCATCATAGTACACAGCAGCAAATGTTATTTCCAATTTATACATACAAGTATAAATTAGTATTGCATTACTACTAAAAACTGCTTTTAGTTTTTTAAACACTTCTTAAGTGCCAGTGCTAAAAATCAGAGGAATTATTCTGTAGTCTCAAATTTTTGAATAAGAAATGTATTACTTTGTGTATGGGAATTTAAAGGGCTTAATTTAGTTTAATACTTTTCTTTGTGTTTGTTTACCAAAATTTAAAAAAATTATTTAAATAGTACTTTGAATATTCTGCACACCATGAAATCCGCCATAACATTCAGAAGGAGCTTTGTCTGCATGCTTCCAAGGGACCTGTGCAGCTTCGTGAGTGCACCTACAAGGGCCAGAAAACCTTTGCTGTTGGAGAGGAGCAGTGGCTGCACCAGAAGGTACATATCCTGTGCAGTGAAATGGCATTTTTATTAGTGATCTTGGATATTAGTTAGTTTTGGATTTTCAATAAAAGCAAAAATGCTAACAAAAACTCTGAAGCCAAAAAAATGTAAGTTTTGGCAGGAAAATGGAGATAATTTTAGCTTTTCAGTTACAGAACAAAACTTGATGTCACTAGTAGGAATGTCTTAACTTAAAAAAACAGTTTATATCCTTTAGTGTGTTTGTCTAGACATCCACCTGGAAGTCAATTCAGATGTTTTGTATTTTTAAAATATTTTACAAAATTTTCCTAACAAAGCAAGTTGGCACTTACATACTAGTACTTATGTATTTTCTAGCCCCCTCTGCACGAGCTGTATGAGCTTACTCTTTAGCACCCAGCCTGGGGGAAGAACTGTGGGGGAACCAGCGTGTTCATTATTTGTTCACTTTTTCCCCTCCTTTTTTCCCTCACTTTAGGATCAAACTCTGTACAATGAAGCACTACATATGTGCCTTACAGGAAATGGAGAGCATCCGAGTTTGGCATCCTGTAATCCATCAGACCCTTTCCAGAAGTGGATCTTTGGCCAGAACGATTAAGATTTGATATTATAGGCCAGAAGCATTTTATTAAAAGAACCATTCTGAACTGTGATCATATACATATACTGGATTTTTATGTGGTAGTTTAAATGCAGAATGTTTAAACAGTTTCTTTTCCCTCTTAAGTTGGATATCAAATGTGTCAAAAGAGATTCCCTTGGAGTCTGTTATACCAAAGATAATTGGGATCCTGGTTATATTTTGTTTACAGTATTTCTATGACAAGACTTTGTATGTTGACCACTGATTTATGGATCCTATTAGTTCTCTTTTATCTTAGGGGCCATGTGTGGGGTTTTTTTGATATACCGTAAGTACTTCTGAAGACTAATTTTCTCTGTAATGTCATGAGAAATTACCATCTACTGTCTAAGACCCAATACACTTTATATGTATGTTTTTATGCTCAAATGGCTGATTTTATTTTTTTTTAATAATTTACTTTACTCAGTGAAACTTTCTCAATATTTTTTAAGTTTCTTCACTTGGAAAATTAGACTGTCAGGTCAAAGCCAAATAGGATACCACATTGTGCTCAGCTTCTAGAAACTCAGTTGTTTTGTAGAAGAAAAAAGTAATTCTCACTAAAATATGTATTTATGATTATTTTAATGGAAAATCCGCTTATTTTGATACTAATTTTTTGTTTATCAAACTTCTTGTATAGGTTTTTTTATATTTCATGGACTTAAAAAATTATTATAAAGTTGTATTTTAGCAGGCTTCTGAGCTGCTTAACATTCACACATTTTTGCAGCATTCTGTTCATTATTGCTTTTAAATTGCATGTTATCTAGTAAACTTCTGCCCCTACCTTCTAGTGATTTATGCAGTGTTTACCTCACAGGTTTCTAATGTTATCCATACGTAATTTTTTGTACCAACACTTGCATATTAATTTTTTTTTCTTGTTTCTGTTTCCCCTTTTACAAAGGACTGATCTCAGATTTATCAGTCTGAGTGAAATCTTGGGCTTCCTAACTATTCTGTTAATTACAGAAAATAATGTAGCATAATCAAGTATATAATCAATTTTTTAAAATTTATAAAGTGAAGACAAAAGTATTTGGCTGCATGATCAGATATAAAGCTGAGAATAAATTTGAAGGGGTGGGTAAATGCTGAATAGGACAAAAATACACTAATAAATCTGTTCTTTTGTCCTAGTAATTAAGTAATATTGTTACAGATAAATGCTAACTTAAGTCTGGTGGGTGAATGGATGATGATGTGGGTTTTTTTTTTTTACTTCTATGGTGGGGAGGGAGCCTGTTCATAATTTAATGGTGCCTGACTAATGAGTTCAGTTTCTGAATAAAAGCAAGAAAAACTCCTTTCAGTGCTTACAAGTCATCTAAAAGACAAAAAAAGTGTAAGGACTTGTGATAATTTACCAGAAGCTTTAACTCTAATTTATTTTTCAGGCTTGATAATGCCTTTGAGTTGTGTCTCAGCTTTTTCAAGGCTTTTGTAGACACCTGTTGAGAGTATCCCATGAAGTTAAAGCTGTATGACCTAAAATAACTTGATACAGAGTGAACAGAAATTGTTGAGAAGACTGTACCAGGACAGTTGTATAGAACAACACTGCACAAAGATCTGCCTGTGTCCTCTGATAAATGTTTCAATTTGGTAATGGAATACAAAGTATTATTACTTTTGCAGATCAAACCAATATTGGAAGGCCAATACATGCACTTGATAAAATGGGGGAGTTAAGGAAAAATATAATGCAGGTCAATGAGAAAATTGTTGAACAATATGAATAGAGGATGGGAGATGACACAGAGAGCCAGCTGTGTTGTGTTGAACCTTGGGTATGGAATGGAAACTCAGTGTCCAAGGAACCTGTTCTAAAAGACAAGGTATTTAACATACCAGTTTAAATGTACTTGTTCTTTTAGTTCTCAGTTCATGTTATACAGGAAATGCATTATTTTTAATATCACTGAAGGATAACTTCTTCATGCAACCTGTTTCTCTTACAAGCTTGTCAGATTGGGTATGCACATATGAAACATCATTTATCTACTCATTATCAATTGGGTTTTTGCCATTTGTTTGAGGTTTTTTTTTAAGAGCCAACATTTCTAACCAGGGTAGAATTTAAATTGCAAGGAAACAAGTGTTCTGCTGCACTTGGAGGTAGGAGCCTCTTCCTAAGCAATGCTAGAGAAGCTCCACTTTGTATTTTTTGGTTTTTTTGCAGATATAGCGATACATGTAGTTGTTTTTTGCAGAGGTACAGAAATTCACCTAGTTATTATATTTTGTCTTTAGTTCTAGTTACAGAAAGGGAAATTAATTCTGTGATTTTAAAGTGGTCTTTTAAGATTTTCTTTCATTTTTTTCATTAGACTGGAAAATTAGACTGGAAAATTAGACTGGAAAATTCCAGTCATTAGACTGGAAAATAAGTCATTAGACTTATTTTCCAGTCTAATATAGGTCACTGGTACAAAATACATATTATATATAATATTTTTTTAAGGTATGTTAGCTATCATAGTTCCTTAAACTGTGACCTTTTAGTCTGTATTTTGCAGTACATAGTACAGCAATTCAGTCTTACTTGGACAGCCTACTACCTGCCGGAAAAGAGGGAAGCAGATCTATAAGTAGAGGAAAATTTTAAGTGACTTTTTTTGTTCTGTTCTGTTTGAAGATCCGAAATTAACTTTTAGGTCACACTGACTATTGCACTTGCAAATATTCATGTGTGTGTGTGTTTGTACACACATATATAGACATCGTATAATACTAAGAGAGCAATAAGAGATCTGTAAATATGACTAGAGGTTTAGGAAGTTGGATTTTGCATTTTTTTAAAGCTAATATAAAAGCAGCAGCATCTTCTAGCTGTTGACAATGTTCTCTTCAAAGTGGCTAATAGTTTCTAATAATTACAAAGGCTTGCTGAAAATCAGTTTGTTGCAGAGGGGTTCTCTGGCTCTTTTATGTCTTTTTTTTTCTTTTTTTAAGTAAATCTCTTTCAGTAACGTTATAATGCCCTTCTCTGCCCCTGAAGGGGACAAAGGTGAATAGTATTCCATACACAGCATGTACCACAATCAGATGGCTGTATAAACTACTGAAGATTACTAGAAGAGCTGGCATCAGTGTTAACCTCCTTCTCACTGTGCTCTCTTACACATCCAGGGAGTAATCACAAGTGCTGAAGAAGGCTTGACGTCAGGCCAGGCCACTTGAGCCACGCTCCCAGCAGGACCAAGCAGGTCCTAAACTTTTTGGGACTTCAGGGCCTGTGGGTCTGGGTACTACTGCCTGTGAACAAGAGGTTCCTACTGGTTGCTCGTGGCTCCACCTGGTTATGACACCATTCACTGCAGTGGGAATTTGCCAGCCCACCATACCTGAGGATTTTGTTTTAACACCCTTGGGAGTAATTGCTGCTTTACTCTAGGGTGAGTACAGAATAACGTGAGTACTATTAACAGATCAACTTACAAATGAACCTTAAGAATTAAATCTTCCTACTTCTGAATGGGCGTCCTGGGATCTTGAATTAGAACAAATGTTGAAAGTGGTTTTACATTTTTTGTATCAGTATGGCTTAGCAAGCCCTGGAGCAGCCCTTTTAGCCACAGTTCATGGCAATGCTAAAAGCAGTCTAATAGCAAATATGGGACTCCCAACAGACTACAACCAAGTGATACCGTAATTCCTGTGAGAACTTTTTTATAATCTAGAGCACAACATCTCATCTTTATCTTTTTTAAAAAATACAAACAATTTAGTTATATGTGGCTATATATTTAGCTATTTATTATATAAGCAAACTTAAGGACAACTTACTTGTTATAAATGTGCATCTCAGTTTGAATAAATACCAGAATAAAAAGATAGCAGAGATTGTGCTGTGATTATTATTTTCTTAATGAAGCTATGTTGATCATCAGTTTTCAAAATAAGCAGTTGTCCTGAAATTTAGCAGTATGCTTTGAATGTTGCCGTTTAAATGATCTGATGTATAAAATTACTGCAAATTGTCCACCAGAGAGAGCTGTTGCAGAATTTTATTCCAACAGCTGTGGAAAACAATTGTTTCATTACCTTATTATGAAAATTAGGCACAGATGAATCAGTATTTCCCTGGCCAAAGAAAATTGTAGGCAGTAGTATCATTAAAGGGCAAATGGATATACCTAAGAAGGCATTTCTGTTTATTTAATTTAATTGGCATACAAATATTTAGAAACAAAAGAACACAAACACAAAAATTCCACACAAACTGCTTCTCCTTATGCTATCAGACTATCAGGAATGGGAGAAATGCTTGAAAATTCACAGAGTGCCTTTGGAGGCTCTGCAGGTGTCAGGGAGGAGGTGCAGTAATAATTCCAGCTCTCTTAGCTGAGAGAGGCTCTCTAGTGACTGCATAGCAGAAATGAGACGCACAATGCACTGGCAGCCAGGATGGAACGTAGAAACCTGGTTTACTTCATTGCAAACAAATGGACAATATATACTGTACAATATATAATAAAAATACAGCTGATACAAGTGCCACTAATTAACAAAAAAACTAATGTTAAGACTTAAAAATGCTCATTTTTGTAATATGTACACTGCAGTAATAAGCCACAATAAATACATCAAATTTCATATCATTCATAATAAATACCGAAAATATAAATACAGAAGAATACAGTTAATTTGAATAAATTATTACAACATAAGATCTAGGTTAAGTTCTGTTGAATATTATTGTAGCTTATATTACCCTTTGGCATCTTTGATGTTAGAACTTGTTTAAAAAAAGGAAATTAAGGAAATGTGTAGTTCATGAAGCTTGAAATTATTTCCATATACAGATTTTAAGATGAACTTTCTTTCCCTTTGCTTCTTCAAAAGGTTTAAAAGCAGCAGTCCAATTAAATATCTTGCTTAACTGTTGAGACCTCCACAATTTTAGTATGCAAAATCATCTGTAATGGAAAATGTTAAGTACGTAACATAATTATTTTTCTCTGAAATTAGTAACGTTAGAAGTAACGTACAAATTTTAAACTAACGGCTGCAATTACACATTTTTACTAGTCCCATTTGAATGGATTACCTATCTGAAAGATCATCAACTTAAGTGCTTCTGAGTTTATGCCATGGTGTACTATTTACCACTTGCCAACAAAAATTTCAAAAGCAATGTTATATTCTTGTGGGGATATATATATGTATGTATACATACATACAGAGAGAGATGAACCTGCTAAAAGACAGGGTTGGACTAGACAGTGTGAATGTTAATATAGTCTGTTAAAACAAAACACTTTAAACATATAAAAGGTAATGTGTTGTTTCTGTTTGTGTTTTTTACAAAACTTCTACTAGTGTAGACTGAAACAAATCAAAATAACCAACTGCCATGTTTTATGTTAACAGGTATTAACCAATACATTTGTATTAATAATTTTATTTGTAAAAGGTTATTACACCAGAATGCAATTTAACTTAAAAGATCAGCTTTACTAAGACAGTATTACAGGCTGAGGATCTTAGGAACAGTTTTGTAATCTACAGATTTTGACTATTTTTGCACTGTTAAATGTCTAGCGCTTATTTTACATCAAACACTTTTTAAACCTATTTCACAAACTACACTTCAGACATATTTCCATAGAAGTGCCTACAATCAGTCAGTTAAAAGAACTGCCCAGTTATTAAGCCTTGTTTACATGGGCATTTGAGACCTGAAGTTGTGGTATTTCTGTGAAATGCCTTGAAAAAAACCAGCATGCTTGCTTCTGGTTTTAAGAGAACCAGCTACCAGTGCACATGATGATCTTTCCAAGAAGCTGAAAACTGGTGCTGAATCTATAGCTGAGACTCACAAATGGTTCTTTACAGTGATTCCCCCTTACCCCAGCAAGGTTAACCTTCATCCACAATCCAACCCAAAATTTCATTCTTAAGAATGTATTTTAGAAGTTTAAGATGGAGAAACCTAATGTAATTACCTGTACTAGACCTCATTTGAAAATGCCAAGATAAAATGCTGATAAAAGGACATTTTGTCTTTGATTTTAGCACCTCTTACTAGCTGAGAAACTGGGTATATGAGAATACGTGCCTGGGAGCAGAGATAACTAAAATTATTTTGAACTTGTCTTTGAAATTGCCATCAGGAAAGAGTGACATGGTAGCAATGCTTCTAGGGTGCTGCTTTTTAGTTTTTTTAACTCACAGATTTGGGTAAGACTTTTATTTAATGGCCACCTGTATAACTCTGGTCTGGAAAAAATGTCATTTCCTGTTTCCACTGAGTTCATGTTTGGTTACAATATATTAAATAACAGAAACAATATTTCAATCTAACGTGGGCAAGCTTGTAGTGAATGTCCATATACTTTTCCATCCTTGCTCTGAAGAGATCTTAATTTGCATTTTTCCTTCTGTTGTTTTTTTTTTTTAAATATGCTTTGTTTTTCCTTTTAGAAGAAAAAGAATCCTCATCAATCTGCCTCTTGCCTTCATCTTTCTTTTCCTCTAAATTGTTCTTTCTGTCCTCCCTGCACTCACTGAAGTGTTTGAAGACAAAGGGTTATCTTGATCCTCGTATTAGAATAACGATGCACATTTGTATCTTCCACCATTTTCCCTATCAAGAAAAGCTAATCCCATTTTCATGGTTTGTTGGAAAAGTGAACAGTTAGAGAAGAACGTACATGAGAGACAAACTTTTTTTGACTTGGGTCTACTGGACATTCATTCATGAAAAAGAAGTGTCATTTTTAAGCTCCAAATTAAGATAATTATATTAATAAAGTACAAAATCTACCTTTTGACTTTTTTTTTGTTCCACCCCCAGCCTTTGAGGAAGGACTATGATCTCAATTGAGAAGGTGCCAACACAGAGCACCAGGAAGACCTGAGGGGTGGGTGTCTTCCTAACCTTAAAGACAGCAGCAGGGCAATACATGTTTTAACTCTAGAATTATGGAATGGCCTGGTTAGGAAGGGACCTGAAAGACCATCTAGTTCCAACCCCCCTGCCCCTGCCACCCACTAGATCATGTTGTTCAAAACCCCACCCAACCTGGCTTTTCAAGATCTCATTCTCAGCACAAAGGACAGTAGAGTTGCCCTTGTGCTCGATTCTAATGAAAAGTCTTACTGTACCAAACACCAACTGGAAGGAAAAAACTAAAAAAAAAAATACTAAGGCTGCAAAACAGGTGGTTCATGAAGTGGATGTTCATATAAAGTAAAATTCTTGGTATCAGCTATTATTAGGGTAGCAGAAAAGTCCTCAAAGATTTTATAACTTTCCTCCTTAAGTGGAAACAATACTCTGGTACATTTGCTACCAGAAAATTAAAAGCTGCCTTGGATTTAGGGGAGGGAGGAGACAGTGAAAAGGAAGAACTTGTGAAGAACTCAAGCATGTGTTCACTCAGACATCTTTAAAACTACATTGCACTTCTTCATCACTTCACAATATCTGTACTTTGGATTTGACACTTCTTGGAGAAAATGGACAATAATTTGCACATGGACAATGATTACAGAGAATAGCAAAATTAAGAATATTAAAAAACCTTGAAACACTGAAAAGGCAAATGCTGAGATTTCTCATACCAAGGAACACATCAGTTAACTAGACTCTGTTTTGAAAATAACAGCTTTCTACCATTTTAAAAAAATAGTAATCACATTTAATATTTTAGAAATAAATTCTATAGAATATATTCTCTGAGTTAATTCTAGATTTTCGAAGTATTTTACATCAACTGTCCTGCAACTGTAATAAAGCAGATGACAGAACTACTCTTTAGTCTCAGTGGGAAAGCATAACAGCCCCAAAAGCTTAAGGATTTTCCGTACCATCCTCTTCTGTTCCTGACTGTTTCAGGAAATAAAACAACTGGCACAATGAACATTGGTTTATAAAACTCACAAGCTGTGAGAGATCCTTATTTAACAAATACCTTTTAAAAGGATATCATGGGTCTGTCTTGCTTTATGTTTGAGTAAGGACACCTGCATTGCTACAGGAGTAGCCTAGACAAGGAGTTTCAACTGAGAGAATTCAGCTGGCAAAAGAAGACAACATGCAGAGGAGTAAGACTGCCTGTTGCTGCCAAGTAGGGTGTTGCAGGAAAACTACTGTCTTGCTGCTCAAACGTTAAGCACTAGACAGGTAAATATTGTATATTCAACACAGCTTTTATTCTAATTTTTCACTGTGAAATTTACTTTTTAACTTCTGCTCACTAATCCAGTCCAAGGAAAGGAGAGCTCATTTCAGCTGTGTTTCATGTTTGTGAAAAATTTCTGGTCACTTCTGAGCTGGGCTGGGCTTAATTTGGAAAGCGGTATAGTCTGCAGTACAAAAATTTAGTTATGATGCCAAAACACGAGAATAACATGGTATTTTACCTGTTCTATAGAATTACGTTTTATCACAGCATCTCCAAGTACATTACAAACCAGAGCACAGAGAACACGATGACACAACAGGACAAAGGGAACGTCTCCTCTGTCTGAGCCCAGTACTCTATCCAGTGTATCACATTTCTGTCAGGAACACCTGAACTAATAAAAACCTTTACACATGCTCAGTTTTGCATACAAATATATGCATACAGTCTTTAACAAAGCAGCTGTGTTTGTGAAGGTACTGCCTGGGAGGCAGGGAAAGCAACATGATGAGTTTATGAGCACATTTACTGAAATAAAACAGCCAGATCAGTTAGAAACTGGACCTGGCCTGGGATCAGTCAGCAATATAGTGAGTAACAGCACCACTAATACCACACAGGAATCCTGCAGCACTTGGACCAAAGGCAGGATCCCACTGTTAACAGAGCAGGGGAGGAGCTAAACCTTATCTATAGCAAGTGATAGTTACTATGGAGTGGAAGCAATGGCCTTAAAATAAACAAATGTCAACTCCTATTATGATTCACTAGCAGGTATTTAGTTAAATGAAAAATTGTAAAGCTTTACAAATCTAGAATTTTCTGATCTAAGTGGCATACAGCTCAACAAAGAATATTTGAAGCTTCTACTGACCAGTTTTTAATTTTAAGGATGTTTCAATGGACATGAGTTACAGGTCTTAAGCAACAATTGCTGTAATCGTGCCAACGAAATTCTAATTTCATGTCTAACATCAATTAAAGCTTTATATGTATTTCACAATGCACCTTTTTCCAAGAGAGGTGAAGCTCACCTGATAGGCAAAAAGGCATCTGCTTTTAGGTGCTGTTCCAATAATGGTCTGAGTGAAAATTCCAGTTTGTTTCAAGAAAGGGAAATGCTTTTGTTATGACTCATTTTTGTGAATGATGCAATATAATCACAAA
Organism: Leptocoma aspasia; assembly: GCA_013399835.1. Lineage (NCBI taxonomy): Eukaryota > Metazoa > Chordata > Aves > Passeriformes > Nectariniidae > Leptocoma > Leptocoma aspasia. Next base: position 134,093 of record VXAX01004843.1, read on the forward strand.
TATATACCGGGCTTCTTAGGAGTGTTTATCAGTACCCAGATATCTTGGAAATATAGCTGATAAAGACTATCAGTAACATAGATATTTTCACAAATAATACACTGTGTTGATACAGAAGCAAATACTGCTGGTTATCATTTAGTAACAATATTTTTATGTTTTACAGAAACAGCCTACCCAAAATGAAAGGACTGGTTATCAACATGAATATTAACCAGCTGGGAAATGGGACACAGCATGTATTATTATATACTAACCCAGAAAACAACACTAAAATATTTTCCATCCCATGACAAGCTTGATTTTTCTTAAATGAAGGGTATGGTTTTTTGTTGAAAAAAAAATCAGTTTAATCAAGTGACGGGAAACTTGACTCTCACCTGATTTCTACATCCTACTCTAGATTTCAGATAAATTAACCTAATTAACCTGTTTTAGTCAGGGTTTGAACTATTTTTTTTTCACTCTAGTCAACTTACACATGAAAAGGCTTTAGCTTTGCTATTTGCCGGCATGGATTTGGCTGGGCAACAGGTTTAACCTGTATTGAAAAAAAGAGAGGTTACCCAGTTTTTTCCTCAGTATGAGCTTATCTCTGTTAGAAGGCTTGGTGGTATTATTAATAATAGCTACCAGGAACTCTCCATGAATTATAAACACACTTGACTTTATAACTTGCTGTAAGAACTAAAGAAAATTTCTTTACTTTGTATCTTGAGATCAAATCTTGATCACAAAATATCATATTGCATCAAAAGAAATGTATTATTAGGTATATTATCACCACAAAGTCAATCAGGAATATTTTTTCAACTTAAATCATTATTCTGCACATTTCACTTTTTGACTCCCAGGAATGAGCTACTTCAAACATGGGAAAGCAGTGTATCACAAATGCTTTATATAATCCCTGCTCCCTCTACCCCTCTCTTACAAGGTACTGCTTGTTATCCTACATGGCAGGCTTTAGAGAATTTGGCTATATTCACCCCTGATGCCCCAGTAACATGGAACATACACATCCAAATAATCAGAAGTTTTCACAGATGCTAATATTACAGAGGACTGGGATCAGAAATCTGTGCCAATGGAAACAGTAAATAACCATCACCTCAATATTTAAAGCTAGCTGAGAACTATTTTATAAAGTTAATCACTTACTGCGCTTGCTGATATTATTAAAGATATTTTTCATGTGAAAGCACAGGGGCCAAGAAAATAATTTCTTATTGCTCAGTAAGGACATGAATAATAAAGCAAAAAGATTTCATTTAACTTTCCCCTGAGAGAAATACCCAGTAAAGCGTGTGTGGTTCTCCAACACACTCTGAAGTTAAAGAGCTGCTACTGATCCTCATCTACTGTCCCAGCTCAAGCAGAAGAGATTTGTGCTTTTGGTGCTGGTGTTAAAGAAGTGCCTAATTTAAGCCCACTGTTAAAGCAAGACCCCTATATACACAGAGACTTGTTATATTTGCCCTTAGAATATCTTAAACAGAATAATTTATTCTTAAGTGCAGAACTTTAAGGACTAGCACATTTCTCTTTAAAAATCATGGGTATTTGCTGTATGGCATTGGAGAATACAGGCACTTACCTGGCTACTCAGCCTTAGAGAAAGACTAGAGTGGTCTGTGACTGCGAGGAACAGAGGCTGTGGAACTGCTGAGCCAGATAACCAACATGAGAGCGCTTTCCCAGGAGATGGAATACGTTGCAAGTTTGGAATCCAGTCCCTAGAGAACTAGACTTTTCAATGCAGTTCATATAAAACATGTAGGACTTCTTGTGGAAACAAGTAAATAAAAAACCTTTCCAGCTACTATATGGAGTAAAAATGTTTTGCTAATTTAGCATAAATATGAGAAATCACTTTGCCCAGATTTCATATAAAAACAATTAAGTTACCTCTTTTTTTGAAAAGCGTATTTTACATCGGCAGTTTTTCTACTGGAGTACTGTACATGATGTTTTAAAGAGCTTCTAACCAGAAGAGTCACTGTTACAGAGATAAAATTTACACTGTGTTTACATGCACACTGTTAACCACCTAGATTTGACACAGACAAAAACTAAGAAGCTGATCCTTATTTTGACAAACAAGACAGGCTACTTTCAACTACCTGATGTATAATAAATGAAATTTCAGTATTAGAAGAACAAAAATGCTGAAATAGATTTTGAAATCAAAATAAGGCAGTGCAGAATTACCAGTGCAGAGAAAAGCTGGTTCCTATGCCTCGTTTGCTAGACAAAAGCAAGGTTGTTTAATAAATTAAAGGTACTTTCATTCCTATTTCATTTAGAAACAAGTGGATCACAATGTAATGGATATCCATATGATGCACATGTTCTTTTGCTTGCAGACTTTTGCAGATACAAAATTTCTGAAGCTATTTTTCCTCACTGAATGGACTGTTTCCTAGTAAGACCAAATGGTACTAAATTTGAGATACAATCAGAAGTCCACAAAAGCCAGTCTTGTATTTCATAAAAATTTAGGCAATCTAGACATTTCCACATTTTTTTTCCATGCTTTATTTAAACTTTGATCAGTAAGGCTCTGCTTTTATAAATTGCATACTGACATACTCATAAACTGGCTTGGGAGAAACGAACGGGTTTTGTTACAGTGAATTTTAAGATCTTACATTGCCTCGGGGTCCGGAGCTATGGCATTTCTCTGAAGAGGTTCCCGCAGTTCGTACAGTACTGCAGAGTGGCACTAAAGTGCGTAAGTATCTGAACGGTGGCTGGGCTGAAGGTGCTGTGTGAGCTTAAGCTACTGCTTTGCCAAGGTATACACAATGGTTTTTCTTTGGGGAGGGGGTACCAGTTCTGGAATGCCACTGATTTTAGTTTTCAATGGAGGATTGTCTACCTTTCTCTATTCTAGAAGATGTAAATGCCCCCTTTCTGACTCTTCTGTTTGTCAAGAACAGTAAAAGAGAAAAATAGTACACTCTAAAAATGTGTTTCAGGATGATTTATCAGAAATAGTATTAGGAAAAAATAAGGAAGAATACAAGGTACTCCAGATGAAAAGTGGACATGCTCTTCGTAAGTAGCTATAGATCTGCTCAAATGAACATGCTGTTCATTTTTATCAAAACATGAATCTTAAACTACCATAAATAAAATACATACAGTACAGAACAATTAAAACTTTTTTTTTTACAGTAGTTACTTTTACATTAAACTTACCATCTTTTCAGATATGTTGAAAATTAGGACTCTAAACATGATTATTTCAAAGTATCATTTTTAACAATCTTGCACAGGCCCGACAGTCAAAAACATGAAGCTTTCATTCAGATAGCTTGGCAGGTTTCACATACGTTCATAGGTAGGCTATTTTGAAGTAAGTTGGGTGTGTTTTTTACTTATCTGTTTTTATTTTTTATCCAAAAAAGGGTTTGACTATTTTTATTTAAATCTTTACATGAACTGGTTTTGTGCAATACCACTGCCAGTGTAGCTTGAGAAAACAAAATGTGTCTGGAACATTGACTATAGTCCAAGTGTTGTCTACCTCTTAAAAAAGTAAGTTTCTAGGAAAATCCAGTGGGAGTGAATTTTAACACAGGAAGTCAGTCCTAGAATAATTTTAAACAGGCACCGTCTCTACCACTGGTGATTTGATGCACTCTTCGTGCAGTCTGCTCTTTTCTGGGAGGTTTAGTGAATTCTCAGCAGGGTGTTCCTGCACATGACTGTCACCATTCAAAACTGAAACAAAGCCATCTTGAGAAGGACCTTTCAAGTATGAGTGAAATTCCACTGGCGGGTGACTCGGCCTATGCTCAGTGTATAAACTGTTACAGGGAGCACTGCCATCCCCTTCAGAAGATGAGCAGCAAACAATCACTGAGGGGTTTGCAGAAGGGTAATGAGGGCTGCTAAAAGTTTCCTCTGATTGCCGTGTGTAGTCAACAAACGGTTCTGAAGTCATGTTGTAAGGCACCAGAGAAAGACTACCATTCTTGACAGCATCCCTTTCTGAGTAAGTCTCACCGATCTGGTTAGCAGTGCCAGCAACGTGGTTCTCTATTTGGTAATACAGAGTTGAAGAGTTAGTATAGTATGAGGCATTTTTAGAGTGGTTTTCATGCACAGCAGTTCCATCAGAGTAGCAAAGGACAGAAGGAAGAGGCACCATATCAGCATGGGAGCTCATACTTTCTACATAATCATCTGCTTTTTCTTCCTCCTCATCTTCCTCCTCATCTTCCTCTTCCTCTTCATCATCATCTGATTCACTAGGGGCTAAACTCTGTGTACTAGAATCTGTAACTCCACTACAAAAGCTACTCCCATCTTCCTCTTCCTCCTCTTCCCCTGGGCAGTCCAAGTCCTCAGCTGACTGGGAATGCATAACTGTAGCCGGGGGTTCGGTTTCAATCTCAAAATTCTCTGCAATGGAATATTCAACTGGATGGGGTCCTGGACTCATGGAACTACTGTGTGCACTTATCTCAGTGTGACAGCCATTGAGTGCTGGAACTTGCTGCTCTCTATTTTTCTCCAATTCAAGTTTCATTATCGTGTGCAAAAAGTGAGTCCGTACACGGATAGGGTTAAATTCGATTCTACCTGCTGTATTGCTACACCCTTCTTTAGTGCAACCGCATGGAAAAGACATACGATCCACCTTTTAAAAAAGAGAACACAGATTAACAATAGGAAGCAAAAGCCTGGTGACATGACAGAGCCTAGACAGCCTAGAGAAATACAAAGGTGAAGTGGGATTCACATTGAGAAACGCTGGTAGAGTTAGTCAAAGCTAACAATCATTCAGGCAGTCAGCCCTGGAGTTTAGCAGTGCTGAGAGAACAGTAAGGGGCCTGGAGGTGCTCCACTATTGCAGGGAAGGGAAAATTGATTCTGTTCCATAGGTGAAAGTGTTACACAGTGGAACAAAAAATCGGTAGCTTTTCAATTCTTTGATCTGCTACAGCTTTACTTCATTTTGTGCTCAAATCCAGGCAAAAGCTTTACACCTTAAAACTTGGTAAAATAATGGAAACTAGACACCCATTGAAACAAAATGAATGACACACAGAAACCTTTCTAAAGTTACCAATGGGGACACCTGATCTCAGAAAACAGGAACAAAAGCTCAAGTGCATTTTCAGAGGTAATCCAGTCAATTCTAGATGCAATATTGTAAACTCAACAGACTGGGCACAGAACTTCTACATCTAATATCTCAAATTTTTGAAAACATGACTGAATCTGTGCGTTAGCAAGTTTGATTAGACAGCCTAAGGTCTGTGACTTTCATCTGCACTGTAACACCTAAACATCAAATATGTGCAGGAGAACCACACAACACAGTCCAGTACATCTTCCCCACATGTGGAGATGAGAACAGGAACAGCAAAGAAACTACATTATTTAAAATAGCAGAGAAAGTTTAGCTTGGATTTATGAGATGATGAAAAACGCATTCAGGAAGAAAACTCAGCTGCACAACAGCAACTCAACAGAACTAGCAGAAATATCTTTTAGGGAACATTTTGGGACATGTACAGCTGACACTATGCAAATGTACAATATGAAATACCTCTTCAGTCTGCAGAGGGAAAAGCTGCTATATTAGCAGATACCTTTTTACTGCCTACATGCAAATTTATCATGCACAGATTTTAAGTATCATGCATGTTACATTAAGGACAGTATCGCAGAATGTCATTTATTGTTTCCCATGGAGTTTAAACTATAATTCACATTTGGAGTGTCTGCTAATTGTTTCTAAAATAAAAGGTAATATCCCTTCTGAAATCTGCAGGCTACTTACTCTTCTGTTGTCTGCATCTGCCTATTTAGATAAAGGCCTAAAAGGAATATGAGGAGCAGAATACTTGTGTAAGAACAAAAAAACACCCTAAGCCACATATGTGCCTAAAAATCATACTAAAGGTATTTTAGGAGATTGGATTGATTGCCACTATATACCCTTAAAACAGGGCCTTAAAAAATAGGTTGGACATCCACAAGTGTTATTGCCTAATACTTAATTTCCAATAGTTATCACTTCAACAACAGAGAGTACACATGTGTGCACAGACACACAACCTTCCCCCTCCCCAGACAATTAAATAATGACAATAATGTAGACATTTACCTGACATTTTATGCCTGCAAGACTGCAGGTGCAAGTTTCTGGGTCACAGAACACACGGCAGTCACAGCCACAATCCTCTCTGGACAGGCGGATGGCTCGCAGCTCGTGCTTTTCTTCCACATCGATTTTCTTCACTCCAGAAGCTCGCAGCAATGCCCGCCGCTTCTTTGTAGGCAGGGGTTGGAGAAAGAAGTACTCATCTACTTCAGTGTTGTCTAGATCAATATCATCATCAGAAATGTCATCCAGAGTCAGTGTATTGGCTTCCTCAGATTCCACCGTACCGTTCTTTGTCATCTGTTGCACAGAACAATTAACCAAGTCCTTAAACAACGCTCACACGTATGTCATGTCATAGATGTCAATATGTGAAATGCATTATCAATGTACAAAGCTGTATGTAAAAAGGCTGCATGACTGCCAGGAAGTTCCAGAAAATTATCACAGATAGGGTGACCAAGCATTTATTTCACATTTAGCATAGGAATTAAATACACTTTTGTAATACCAAGTTTGTAATAAAGGTAAGAAATTATCTGTTCTTTATTTACCTAAATTTGCTGTTTGCCATTAGCTGCTAGATTTCATGCCTTTCTGAAATTCTAGTCTTTTCTGTATTGTTTCACAAGATAATTTTTGAGACCTTAATTGATTCCTGCCTCTGAACTCTCTGAAATTCTTAAATATCCCTTTTGAGATAGCAATGATACTACTGACATGGGTTCAGATTATGATGCATCACAGGTTTGTAAAATGGTATATTTTATGCACTACTCCATTTTCTGTTTCGCATTTCACATTGCACTGGTAAAAGAGGAGGTAATAGCTCCCTAAACAGTTCTGCCTGGCCCTGGGACAATGGGGAGATTATTTACATCAGGTATTTCAACGTATTAGTTCAGTAAGGTAGGAAAAGCAACATTAGAAGTCATCCTTTTTCCTGTACACTCTACATACAGAGAGAGAGCTAAATCCACACAGGGATTAAATGCATCTTGAATTAGCTGCCTGAAGCTAATACCTCACTATACACACAACTCAGCCTGAATATTTCAATCCAGAATGGCACTCTTGGTTATATCTTTTCATTTTACGTTAGCAAGGTAAAAGTAAGTAGAGTGTATTTATGTTTAATTTGTTTGTTTAATATATAATAGGGGAATGACCTACCTAATAAATCTGATTTGTCTAGTTTTATATACAAAAGGCTCAAACCACTCCTTAAGCAGATCACTGTTATTTAATCTAAGTTTGAAACTGTGGAGGGAGAAAAATTCTAATCCCTGCTCCTGTAATTAGTTTACTATTTCATTCAATTACTGTTTAATAAAAATTAAGTTTTAGGGCTCTTACCCATGAGGTGAATGCTGTAACTGGTCAGCACACAAAGGCACGTACAGAACCATACCAATCCTGTCACATATTTCTCCTCCTCCTGCAAATCTTAACTGCTTTGCTCCACAGCAGTAGAGCGTTAAGGACTGGCCTCCAGTGATGTGCTGAATGCCGCAGGCTGGAACATCAAACGCGTGGCATCAGCCAGCAGTTTGCCATTTCAGAGCACCTCAGCGCCTCACTCCTTTGCAGGATGATTTCCTTGTTGTCTCCTCTAATTTTCTTTTCCTCCATTTTGCCACACGAAGAACAAATGAATTAATAAAAGGAAAGAGTCTAACATTTCTCAAAAAAGTAACTGGATAACTACAGAGGGAGGAAGATTATCAAAAGCTAACAAATAAATTTTCCAGAACTTCAGGGGAACATTAAGCTGTCTTGATTCTCATAATGTTGCTCATCTGAATTAAACTTGATATGTAGATGGGTAAATTTCCTCATAAATCTAAAGGTTAATGTCACAACCACAGAACAAAGGCCAATGAATATGTGAAGCCTTTGGGTGAAATTCAGTCCCACTCAGTAAAACAGGAAAAATGTAGGATGGACACCTCTGCCTTGCCCTAGTTGGAAGTTATTCCTTATGACTTCCCAACAAAGAGAACCTACTGTGTCCACAGACCAGGGAGCCTTAACATCACTAGTCTCATGCTAATAATCTTATTTCCAGGAGACATTATGAGTAAGCAATAAGGACTCTTTTAGGTAATCTTTTGTGCTTACTCATATGTTTTCTCAAATGATTACCTTGTACCTTTCATTTGATAAGATGGCTTTTAGATCCAGAATTTTCACACTCTGCTGCTAACAAGTGTTTATGCTCCTGTCAGCAGTGTTTACATCAAAGTGCTGGTACTGAATGGCCAAAGTGACTTGAAGATGATTTCACAGCCTTTATCTGCTTTTAATTAGAGGTGTTTCTTATTTGGCCCTTTGCTTGTAGCAGCAAAAACAATAAACAGTACCTAACATTACGGAAACTCAATTTCAATATATTCCTGTATTTTTGTCTTTTTTTAAACAGGTTCTACAGAAGCATATACTCTCTACTCAGCAATTTGTATATTTAATGCAATGCAAAAAATAAAAAAAAATCCCAGAGAAACCGAAATTAAAAACCACACTGAAAATGTTACTTTCTATTTACATAATGGTTTTCAAATAGAAAAACCAATGACTAAACTTCATTCTACTCTGTTTTCTCATTTTCTTCATTTTTCTATGATGTAATTTTTAATGCAAATCCTGATTAGCACATTTTCATTAAATGAATAATAGTTTTGCTGACACTGTCACCTTAGAATGCCACCATTTCCTTTTTTATTCATTTAGAAACTAGGTGAATGACCAAGCAGTTCTTCCATCTCTGTAATGAAAAATCAGCAAGGCCCTGTTTTCTTAAGCAAACAAAACAAGCTTGGTGCTTTACAGTGACTCTTCACTAATACAGCAAGTCCTGGATTTTCTTTTCATGTTTAAAATTTTCTTTTTTTTTAAACCCAAGCACATAATCAGGGATGCAACTAAACTGAGGTTAATGGGCTAGTTAAAACAGGAATATTTTTGCTGCCTATGTCTTTATACATGCTCCAGATGAAGAGGAATATTTCACTCTAGTAAAAGATTTAACACCAGTAAGATGCAAATAAGGAATGCAAATAAGGCTCTCCTTATTCACTGAGTACTTATGAAGAGGTTTTGCAGAAACTTAATAATCATCCACTTAAAGAAGTGACTGGGAAGATGGAAAAACATGCATTTAGAAAACGAGCAGAAAGTATGGTCTGTGTCCCCAAAACAGACTGGGCTGACGTGAAATAAGTTAATGAAGAAAGGAGATACATCCCAGCCAAGAGGAGGGTTAGGAAAGGATGAAGAGCCAAGCTCCAGTGCATAAAGGCTAAAAGGCCTCATCTACTCTTTCAAGGTAAATAAGAGCTGTGATTTTTCTTGATTTACTTTCTAGCTAAGAAAATAAAAGTGAAATATTTGTGTGCTTGTTCTTTACTTACTCCACTGGGGAATCCTCTCTTTGAGCTGATTCCTGAAAGTCAGCCAAGGATCTACAGCTAGTCATCAGTTACACAGCACAATTCACACTTGATGCTCTGAAAATCCTGTGATGTGAGATGTTACAGGTATAACCTCTATCAAGTGATAAGTCACTAACACTCTGCTAGCCTTTTGTTTCCAACCTGTCCAAATATCTGTCTTTGATTTGCCTTTGTCCTGAGTGGTTTTATGTTTGTTCTATGACAGTCCAAAATTTATCACCTTATGAATTTATGTAAGAATCTATTCAGCTATGGAAAAAACCCCAAACAGTTAGGAGACTGAAAAAATTAATTACAAATGTGAGGCACACTTCCTTAGGCCCTGAGACAAAGAACTCATGAACTCATAGTTCATTCTACAGAAAAAACGCTTAAGGCATTTCTTAAACTTGGAGGGTGCCACCTTGCTCTGCATAACTATAGAAACAGAGATGTAGTATGGCAAAAGAAGGGCATGTGCAGCACAGAAGCTCAGTTACAGTTCTAAATATTGTTTACTTTTAATTACAGGATTCATCTGAAAAAGAGTCAAAAATGTATGCAACACAATCCATGACACAAAAAAAGTTTTAAAGCAGCAGTTTTAAAGCAGCAGAAGGAACACACTCCCCTTCCCTGTTGTCCTTTACTCCAATACAGTTTCTTTCCTCTCCTATGTTGTATTCAAAAAGACAGCTTTATTGGGAAGCTGGCCCCAGGAAGGCCAATGGTATCCCGGAGTGCATCAAGGAAGTGTGGCCAGCAGATTGAGGGAGGTGATCCTGCCCCTCTGCTTGGCCACATCTGGAGTATTGTGTTCAGTTCTGGTCTCCACAGTTCAAGAAAGACAAGGAGCTACTGGAGAGGGACCAGTGGAGGCCACAAAGATGGTTTGGGGTCTGAAACATCTCTCTTGTTAGGAGAGACTGTGGGAGCTGGGCCTGTTTAGTCTGGAGAAGACTGAAAGGAGATCTCATTAATGCACATGAATGTCTCAAAGGGGGTGCCAAGAGCATGGTGTCAGACCCTTTCCAGTGGTGCCCAGCAGTACAACAAGCAGCAATGCCCATAAACTAAAATACGAGATTTTAGTATTCTAAAATTCTACCTCAACATGTGGAAGAACTGTTTTACACTGAGGGTGGCAGAGCACTGGAACAGGCTGCCCAGGGAGGACGTGGAGCCCCTCTCTCTGGAGACATTCCAAACCCACCTGAACACATTCCAGTGTCACCTGCTCTAGGTAAACCCTGCCTTGACGGGGGCTGTTGAGCAGATGATCTCCAGAAATCCCTTCCAATCTTAAAAATTCTGTGAGCCTGTGAAAACTAGCCAGGATTTGTTCTGAGTAGCTGAACTGATATAGCTGGTTAATTTATCTGACACATTTCTTCTCTAATGGACATTCTTTAGTGAAATAGTACAGACACAATTGTAAAAATTGGTATACTGCAAATGCAAATGAAAAATTGGTATACTGCAAATGAAAACATTTTAGTATCACTGTTTCTTACTTTTTCCCAAATTCACTCAAGTTGGCCAAGAAAAGAAGCTCTTTCACTTTCTGTACCAATAATGTTACCATTCCCTTCTCTAATCGGCCATCGAGCTTAGAAGACTCATTCTCTTCCTGGCACTTCCAGACTTCTGCTGGACACCTTGTTCAAGGTTGACTCCCACCACTCTCTGCTTTTATTTTCCTCTCTGTAGAAAACAGGGAGTAAAGAACAACCTCCCTGTAAAGCACTTGGAGGCACACAGCAATGACAACCAAGAGCACTTGGTATAATCAAACAAAAATGCATCTTCAGTAAAATTACAAGACCTCAGGAAAACACCAATTTCAACTGAAAATGGAGTTCATAGAAGGTGATTGTTTTGTTTAACACACACCTTGGGCCCATATAGCTCTAACACTGTTCATTTAAATTAGGGCAGAGATCGAAGTCTTAGACAAGTTTTACCTTTAACTTTAGAGAATTGAGTTTTTCCTCCCTTAGATGCTCTCTCAACATCTCTCGGTGAAGCCTCTCCTGTTCCATGGCAAACTCCCCCAGGGTATACTGGCGCACACTGTTGTGGCGAGTGGACATTCCCAGTGTGCTTCCTCCTTGGCTGGGAACACTGGTGAAGCCTTGCCTTCTTGTGAAGTAATACACAGTAACACAGTTAAAATGGACATTTTTTGTTCTCTTCCGCTTCTCTCTCTTCAGGATTGAAGATGCTGGAACAGAGGCAGATTTCAGCGTGAATGGTAACTTGCAGTCAGGCAGCAGATGTGTCAAGGTAAAGGGAACTGCACAAGTGACAATACCTGACTACACAGACACTGTATTCCAAGGTGAGAACAATGAGAAGATAACATTAGAAATATTTACCACATAGGCAAACCTAGAAGCCACTACAAGCTCTTAGTCATGAACACCATTGTCTACTTCAGAACAGAAATACTTGGCCAGGAAGGTTTTTCTTTCCCATCACATCATAAAAATGTTTTATCCTTTTACCAAGGAAGCAACCAAATCCCAACAAAGGAAACCTCTTTCAATATCACCACACAGATGGTGATCCACTGACTTGCATCTCTTCCAACCCCTGCCAACAAAGCTGCACAAGGCAGCAGAGATCCACATCGCTAGAGCACTGGGTCACACTGACAGAAAAGATTAGTATATCCTGTAATCTAATTTGTGATAAATTGATGTTGGAAAAACTATAAAAGCAGTATGTTTAGTGTTTCATACTGTCTCAAAAATTCATACTATCATCATAACCACTGAATGACACAGAAATAATTCTGACTAGCAGTCAGATCCACTTTGTTTATCTTTACCTTTGTCCTTCTTCCTGCTGCCATCCACTGAAAACATGTGTGTGTATATAGTCTAATGTGTAGAATTTTGACAAAAAATTAAATCTAGTATTTTCTAACTCTTTTCTGATTCCACTCATACCTGTGCTCAGGTTTTTAATAAACATACGCAGTAACATATGAAGCTTGTTTAAAAACAAATGCCAAATTTTAACTGTTAAATATTCTTCTTCTTTTGGTTCTACAGACACTTAGCAACTTCCCATGATACTGATCTATTGTTTCTCACTGACAATAGCTGCATGCCTTTAGAGGAAATAAAAAAAGACACACAAACCTTTGAGAAAGGTAAGGGACACTCCTTGATTTTTAAGATGAGCAGTCCAACTTATTTGATTTGTTGCAAAATAGCAACAGGTTGTTGAGAATGCAGCTTATAAGTCATTGCTTTGCACTTTATAGGCAACAGGTGCAGGTGGTTGCAGGTATGAAATGAGAGACCTCATTGCCAGAATTCAGGTAGTAAAATGATTTAAAGGGTGCCTGACCACTCTTGAATGGCTTGCAATCATTCTATAAAAGCAGTAAGAGCAACAAGATGTACACTGATAATCTAGAATTCCATCATTTCTAAAGATGGGATACAATTGGCCTTCAGGTCTGGCTTCATAATAGGTCTGGTTTATTGTCACAGGTAAAATATAGTTCATTCTCTATTACTGTTATTATGTTGTGAAATGTTAATCACCACAAACTTCTACATGAAGTAAAACTGTCAAAACCCCCAGCATCTACCAAACCATGTGAAAACCAAGTATAATAGAAAATAAAGCCCTGTATCCAAATTACAGCCAGTGTATCCTACAGACATTACCACAGAACTCTTTATGGCTCACTGAAACATTGACACAGGATTACTTTTCCTAAATACTAATAAGCTGCTAGAAGTATGGTAAAGTATATGGTTTGCTATATAGATAACAGGCACTTCAGACCTCCTGCAGGTATGCTGGATTATAAATATGAAACAGATAAGTAAGATCAGGTCCTGTTACTCACATGCTCCCAGTAAAGTGTGTTACAAAAAAAGGTGTAGCATGTACAAAGGGAAATCAAAAGACAAATTCTGTTACATTAAGCACGTTTAACTCACATCCAAGTTGAAGCAAACCTCATATCAACAGAGCTTGTCAAAAATGTTTACAGGAAGCCTTTAGTGAGGGAAGAGGGCATTTCATTAGCAGACTAGTTGATAGGGATGCATCAATTTTGCATGATATTAAACATGGATTTATTGTGCTGTTCTTTTTAATATATACCACAGTTTCAAACAAAAAAACTACCTTTAATAAAATTGATTTTTTAGCATTTATAAGATGGGGTAATTTTCATACTGAGACATTCTCTTTCAATGTAACATAAAAGCAAATACTCTAAATCAGAACCTGCATTGCCAAAATGCTCTAATACGTAAGTGCATATTAAAAAAAACATTCTTCTGCTAAAGGAGGTATTTAAACCATTCTGGGGTGTATCCAATTTCTGAAATCAGTATCGATGTTATTTGGATCTCAACTTGATGATCCCTCTCTTTCAGAATAAATACTGGCAGCTACTGAAAGGCAAGCAGCTTTTTTGCCAAATAATGAACCAGTCACAAATTAAATGAGAAATAAAACTATTGTAAAATACTCAAGGAAAGAAAAGGAAAGTTACTCTTGAAAATATATATATATATACACACATACATTTCATCATGAAGAAATCAAAGGTAATTGCACCTGTAAATCTCACAAGTTAGAGAATCACACAAACCTTTCAATCCTCATCTATAAACCTGAGTATCTATGACACAAGGTATGTGTTGACAGTAATCTGGTTTAGATCTTAGCTGTGGAACTCCTGACAGAGCTGCTTTACTGGCAGGAATGACAAATGCTGCAATAAAAGCACTTCTGTTTTTTCAAGTCTATCAATCTCTTTATGGCAGAGATACTACTTTCATACTAATGGCTAGACATATATAAATGACCCTTAAATTTTATTCACACACTACACACTAACATTAATAGCTAAATGAAGCTAAGCAGAAGGGTCTGTGACCTAGTTACTCCCAGATGAAAAAAAAAAAAAAAAAGTAATCTCTGATAAAAACTAGATACCACGGATGAGCTTTTACACTATGTGCATTTCTGCCCATGTGTGTGCATCAAAATTTAGAACATGAATTTCATGCCATACATTTATGACTGAAAGTTCAGTCAGCAGTCTCTCAGTTAAGACTGCAGATGTCATGGGCTGTCTTAAAGAACCCACTAATGCATGTCTTCAATTTTTTATAGTTCTTATCAGTTTCAGTAATTGAATTTTCAACACCATACTGTCAAAGTTGTTTGTTTGTGGGGTTTTTTTGATATATCACTGATTAAAACTGTGTCGAAATAGAATTAAGATGAACTTCATGAAAATGTTGACAGCAACTGCAGCGTGACTCGCACTGTAAATTCAGCACTACATTGAAGATGTGTATGGAGACAACCTGAGAGCTGACATGCATTTGTTGTAAATGCCATTAAAATTGGTGATGTTATTTACAAACATTATAGTTCTGAGTCAGACAAATTATATGACAATCTTAATTAACCACAATTAAACATGTGTGTAAACATTCAGAGCCCTCAGAATACATAGGATTACTTTTTCTGGAACACATCCTATCTTTTGGTAGAGCTCATTAAAGGGCAGAGTTAAGGCCCTACGAAGAACTCCATGGCTGTCTCCTGAATATTACTGTCAGGAGGAGTTAGAATATATTCCTATTTATGTGAATTTTGTTTACAAGAACAGATCTGGCAGGAGCTGCAGGAGTTTACAGCATTGTATTTGATTACTCAAAAGCACAGATTAGAATGTCAGCGAGCAGACATGAGAATTGTGACCACCTCAGCTACCAAGGACACGGAAAGAAGCACAGTCAGCATGGCAAAGTACTGTGGTCTTGCTCTATCACACGTCCTAAAAATCTCTGAGCAGAGGGCTGCCTTGATATGAGCTCAAAAATATTATTAAATATTGAATGGAAATGTTGAACATTTTCCAATGTCAGGGACAAAGTGCTCTATAACTGATTCAAACCTTTTGCTTCAAGTTAACCAAAATAGAACTACCACCTGATCAAGAGTCAGGGACATTTGTTATTTTGCATTCACTGTACCTTACACAGTATGTTAAATCTGCTGCAATCGCTGCTAAGGACACTGTTTAACTCAAGATAGAGCAGAAGAACACACAAAATACATATGTTCTGACCTATTAGAAAGCATGAATATACGCCCAGCAAAATTTACTGAAAATTTGAGAAATGCAGGTTTTATCATACTTAGTCATCATTTATTTCTTGTATCTTGATAACAGATGTCATCATTGGCCCATTCAACTCCCAGATCCCATGAAAAGTAGTTTTCTAAAGGGGAAAATCAGTATTTCCACTAGCAGTCCATTGTATGCTTAAAAGAATCACCCAAGTTTCATTATATGAATAAATTATAACTGATGCAATAGGTAAGCAAGAGCAGTAATATGCTGGCAGACTGAAGCACAGCTTTCCTGACTTGCTCTCTCATACATCCAAGGCACTGTGCAGCAGCACTGTCCATTTGCCTTTCAACATCCTCATTTTCCAAGCTGGGCAGTGGAGCTAAAGCAATGTGAAACCCATGGGAGATGCAGCACTTCCTTCTGTGTGTTTAGTGGCTGAAATGGAATCCAGACCTCCACCTAAGAAAAGCACCCGCTGAAGCTGCATTCATCCATCAAATCCAAAATCTGCTTCCTATTTTTATACAATCCTGATAGGAATGACATTTTAAGCTCATCATGTTTTTCTAACATTTTTTACCCAGAAAACTGGTAGTTCCTTGATTACAAAACTTAAATTATCTCAGTTCTGGCTGAACTCCAAGACACAAGCACTTTCTTCTGCTGTCTCAGCTATTCTCCTGATGTCAAAGACACATTAAAATAAATGTGAACCATATGGCTCCCCAGCAGATTACTCACACTCCGGCATCAATGAGGGCAAAGCAATTCATTGTCACCACTACAGGAATATCTTAGGCACGTGAAAATTTCAAAAGGCTGGAAAAAACATGTGTGAAGCAGCCTTTTGGATTAAAGCTCTATCTTAGACCAGTGGAACTGACGCATTTCTTACACTCTACTATCCATTCGTCTGCTTTTACGTACTCAGTGACATATAAACCATTATGGCAAGGAGGATTAGCACCATTCTCCACCTGCTCCATGACTTTCCATGCAGTGTTTCATCAAGTCTAACACCACAGAATGGCAAAGCTTAATCCCTCTTGGTAATCCAAGTCAGAACACTGCTTATAAAAGCCAGCTTGCTTCCCAACCCTCACAGAAAACGAAATCTAGGAAAAGGTTGTATCCAGAAATTGCTTCTACCTCTTCCTCTTATCTTTCCTTCTATCCCATTGTCTTCCGGAAGTTATTTTCTAAGAGTCTCCATACACTTAATTTACAAGTTTCAATCCTGAATGATAAAACACTTTTCCTAAATGCTGGAAATCTACATTAAGAGGAAATCCTGTGACATAAAATACACCCTCCAAAAGAAACGTAGTCTTGAGGACAAGGGAGGTATTTTCTAGAACAAATTTGAATCTGGAAGTTGGAGGGAACTGCATACTCTGTTGTAAATTAGTGGAAATTTGAGAGAAGAGGGACTAGGCCGTGGAACACCACCACCTACCTAGAGCACTTCACTGCTCTAGCTTTCTAGTAGCTTCTTTTAGTGTAAAGCCAAAGCTAAATTCACCTCGCAGGAGGAGCTGGATGGGAATGCTTGCCTAATGCCATATTTAAGTCACATTTGAAAACGTTTTTGAAAATTTCTAGCTCACAGACGAGTTTGACATGAATAGAGAGGATTTAATTTGTATTTTAAGCGTTTCACTTCACTGTCAAGAGTTTTGTCTGAAATCTTGCAGAAATGTTTAATTGTTAGGATGCATACTAGAAACTGGAACTCGACCACTAAAATTTCAGTGAAAGCTTTAAGTTTACTTCCTCAGCACCCTCTACCTCCAGAGTGCTTTTCTGTGACAGTGCTTTTCTGAGTCCAGTTTCTCCATTCTGCAAGTATCATCAGCCTGTGGGGAGCAGTGGAGATAGTTAAGTGCTCTCTGCCTCACCATTTCCTCTAAATGTCAGCTGCTGTTCCTCAGGTGATTACTCCTGACCTTGGCCCCAGCTTTGTGAGGAGTGAAGTCCTACCAGGGATCCCTGTAGGAACACCCATGCATAACAACTGCATTCACTGAGCTCTCCTATGACACTACAGGCAATGCTTTGTCCCATCCTATGTGTGACTTCTGTGAATGGCCATTTCATGCAAACACAGCTACTCATTCAGCTGACTGACACTTTGCATTTACAAACGTATTTTATGTATCCATCATGAACATCTTCTGACAAAACAATTTTGTTTGATGCTTTCTAAGCCAACAAAAACATCGTATAAGGCAAAAACTGTCTCTCTGTTTGTATTGTGTGCAAAGTGCACTAATTTAAAACAGATAACCTTTTTGAAAATATAGAAACATAATTAGTTGCACAAATAATTCTAAAAGCTAGTGGGAGCCTGCCTTATAACCCCTCTTTTCAATCTTTAACAGTTCTCACCGCAGTATTCCTTATCCCAGATGAAGAGATGCTGTCATGGTATACCCTGTCCTGTGATTCTGTGTGAGTTTGAGCAAAGACATTGCACTACATTTCACTGAATTTATTTGCATTTCTTGCTTTTTTAATGCTCAGATGAGCTGACTTATTTTAAAATCAAATACAAGAACCTCTCAACCTGTTAGCATTTCATAACATGAATCAACAAATAGCAATAAGAACATATTCCTTGTTAACAAGGAAATTCCAAGCCTAGTTGCTGGCAACATAAATAACCGCAAGATGCCATGAAGAAAGGAATGCCTGCATTTAGTTACACGTGTTTTCCCATAGTAAACCAGTACCACCACTTCTAACTCATTTCGATTTCTATCATTAACCAGCAATTAAACATGCAGCTAAAGTTCAAAGCTAAGGTAGTGTCTTGTGCTATTGACCTTACACCAAATAAAACTTCATCCCTCTATAAAGATAATTCAGAAGAAGCTACACCTTCCTAAGGATTTTATACCTTCTTTCACGTTATGCATGGCCACATAGGTGAGGCAATCTCAGTATATTAGGAATTCCACAAAATTCAAACAGTAATTTAAGGGCATATTGAAGGGACTGCAACAGGGATGTATTTGTGTTTTCAAATTCCTCATTATCTTTAACAGCAAAATCAAAAGATGGCAAGAGCAGTTACAGAGACCAAAGGGTTTTCTCAGAGCCCTCAGTGACCTGCCCCATTCCTAATGAACCAAAGTACTCTAAAGACAATACCCTAATTAGTGGAATGATGGGACCTATGATTATGGCCCCAGGATAACCTTGCTCATGACAGTGATAATGTTAATGGCAATAGAGAGATAACTGATGGAGGATATCAACCAGACTGTGTGATGGCACCACCTCCTGTTGGTGATAATCACCTTACCAAAAAGCTGCTGCTGGCCATCTCAAGTGACTCTGCAGGCAAGGAAGAGAAGTTTCAGCTACACAACACTGAAGTTGAAATGGCACAGGAAAGCAGCAGCTCCTTATGTTTCTTAAGAGACGCATCTGTGATTAATGTGCTATGGCGAGTTATTACCAGCACCAAAGTCCAAAAAACAGGACTTCACAAGGTCCCCACAGGTCTTTGAATTGCATGTGATTCTCTAAGTTAAATTTGGGTATTCTTCTGTATCAGAAAAAAAACATCAAGCATTTAGAGGCAGGTACCTCACCAAAGCAGGGAGAATCACAGAATCATCAAATTATTAATGTTGGAAAAGACCTCCAAAATCATCAAATACAAATTCTGACTGAATACCACCACGGCCTTTAAACTGTATCATGAAGTGCCATGCCTACTTGCTTTCTGAATACTTCCAGGGATGGTGACTTCTCCACTTCCCTGGGGACCCTGTTCCAATGCTTAACTTCTCTTTCAGCAAAGTAATTTTTCCTAATATCCAACCTACACCTCCCCTGGCACACTTGGAGGTCATTTCCCCTTGTCTGTGAGAAGAGACTGACCCCCACGTTGGCCCAACCTTTCATGGAATTCTAGAGAGCAATAAGGTCTCCCCTGAGCCTCCTTTTCTCCACTGAACACCCACAGCTCCCTCAGCTGCTCCTCATAGGATTTATGTTCCAGACCCTTCACAAACTTAATTACCCTTCCCTGGAAGGGCACATATTCCCCCATGGCTGAACTGGAATGTGGAACTCAGTGTTCCCCAGTGCACACAATATGGGAATGGTCAAGGTGTTGCACTGACATCCTCAACAGCAATTCCAGATTTTTCAACTTGCTGTGCAGCAGATGAAACATAGCACTGGGGTGCCAGAACTGAACAGGGCAATGGAAAGGAGCTCAAATGGCATTTTGAGTGCTCCAGCCCTGTATTCCATGTATGCCTAAGTCCTGACTAATACTGTACATGCACGCTTGCACTGCTACTTGAAGGTGAACATCCTTCTTTCTGATACAAAGGCAGATCTGTGAAATGGGACAGGTATGTGGACTAGCTAGTAATATGCTTTGGCATCCATTAAAGTAAATCTGCAATGACTAATGACCTGCTGAATCAAACTGAAATTGCTTCAATAGACTGAGAAAAGTAAGTAAAATACACAACAGGGATTATATCTGCCAGCAGTAATGAAGGCACTCCATCACCATTTGCTAAGAGATTTTAAAATGTGCACATCTGTAAAAACACACACACCCAATCAAGAAAATGCTAATGGTAAAATTTGTCTATTCTTTATGGAGATGTAATAAAATATCTATATTATATATAAGATAAATAAAAATGTAATTTTTATTTACTGACTCAGTTGCCTGCAACTTAGGCTAGGGGTTTATTAATTTCTTCTTGTTGCTGTCTTTATTTGTTTAAATGTATATATTGTTAAAGAAACTCTGTGCTTATCCCCGTGTAATAGTCACAAGCAATAGCTCTTAGGGCCATCTCAGTCATGTGTTTTCTACCATTACACTACAGGGTTAATTGCTGAGAACAAAGTTATCTTCTGGTAGTTCTGCCCCACCTGAATGATCCACAGGCTGTGTGCCTCATTTAGCTGGCAGGTTAAACTGACTTTAAGACTAATTGAGCAGAATTCTTGCCAGGCTCCTGCTTATCTGACCCAATACATATCATTTCAAGGGTTGTGTAAATACAGGGATGTATCAGCTGTGCTAGATGGATTTATATACAAACTGCCTGCTTTCTAAAGTGCTGAAGAGATTGTAGTTATAAGCAATTTAGAATTATCTCTGTGTCAGGTCAATTAGAAAGAAAAAATAGTACTTAGAGGACCATGTTAGCACTTTTTTTTTTAATTCTCAAGTTAAGAATGAATATATAGATCTTGATGTTGACTACAGGTCACACAACCCTCTACCCCTTTTCCAGTCAGTAAAAGAGATTTTACAGTGA
Source organism: Leptocoma aspasia (assembly GCA_013399835.1). NCBI lineage: Eukaryota > Metazoa > Chordata > Aves > Passeriformes > Nectariniidae > Leptocoma > Leptocoma aspasia. Next base: position 155,081 of record VXAX01004843.1, read on the forward strand.
ACTTTGTATTCACCTATATGAAAACAGACCAGAAAAAAAGATGGTACACAGGATCTGACAGTGTCTCACTAAATAGAACAGACAATGGTATAACATGTCAGGAAATAGCTCAGGAGCACAACCTCCACCAAGGAGGTATTCAGGCATGTAACAGAGGCAAGGAATCCCGCCAGCCTTTTTTCTGCACTGGCTCTTTTTAGTCTGCTCACTGAAAAAAGTCTCACAGAACTCAACCTTATATTTAGATTCAAATATTCAACTTAGAAAAGCTCTTGTCCCTTGTCTTTTATTATGGAAGATGAATGAGTTTAAGGCATGAACAAAATACCTTCCAATGTACACTGTTAACAGTTTTGTTAGTATACATTACATGTACATGCAATTTTCAGGTGAGTATCACTTAATAGCCGTTAAGTAATACAGGGGTTCTGTATTTGATTTCTTGGAATTTAGGCTGGTGCATCTATATTAAAGACAATACTTTTTAAAAAATACTATCAATGCACACACAAACTACTTACTCTTTCTATTTCTATACCACCAACGGATATACACAAACGTATTTTTAAAAAAATGTAATATGTACAATTTCTGTATGTGTGTGAGTGCACGCACAGATAAACATTTATTACTCTGGCCACAAATATCTCAGTTAGATAAATCATTAATCATAACACTGAAATACTGTAGTTTCTCTTGCAGAAAGGGAAGTTCCTTTAAATTATTTATTATGTCAACTACAATTAAAGCTTATTGTTACATGCATGTACTACAACTTCCAATTTTGTCCCCTGAATCATTCCCTTTTATTGTATCACTTGTGCATGTATTCACAATAAAATTGTGGTCTTCTGTGTGGGTGGGAATGATTGTTTGATGTACAAAGCCTGTTTTCAGTTTATGATGAATAATCAACTAACTTCTTCAACAGATACAAATGTTAAAGTAGTATGCAGATAATATTGCCACCAAGACAATTTTCTAAATACTAATCTAAATTCAGATTTCTAAATACTACCAAGGAGGCTTACTGGGTCGCTTACTCCTTTGTGGCACTTCAGTAAAATAGGTCTCTGACTAGCACTGCATCTTAAATATCATATAGTGCCTCAAGAGCGTTCCATGTAAACCCATTTCAAAAGCCATGCCCGTCCCTCCTGTGCACAGGAACGTTCCCTACCAGAGCAAAGAGGATTCAGACCCTCACATCCAGACCCGCTCAAACTGAACAGCAGCACCTGGTAGGTAAATCATTTACAAGAACATTCATACCACATGCTACTAACATGATTTCTAGGCACATCCAAACCATGCACTTACATGGAACACATTCTGTGCAGGCAGCAATGAGGAGCCTCACCTACTCCTCGGCTCACAGTTTCAAGGAATAACTCCACAGAGGAGATCTAAATGCAGTAGAGCTGAAGGAGGCAAACCTTTGCTTTTTGGAACATGCAGTTCACTATTAAGAAATAATATAACCACCTAAAAAACTATCATAAACTGCAAACATAAACTGTAAATTTATCATTCCCAGAAATATATGCTGCAAATGTAGCTTTGCTAACTTATGACCAAATTCTTATTTGTACACAAAACCATTGCAAAGTACAGAAATATCCTCTGGTACCTGAAAAATAGAAACTATTGAAATAATGTCTACCATACACAACATTCATCAGTTCCAAATAAAAGAAGCTTATATTGTTTTTAGAGAAGAACTCTCACCTGTATTACAGAGAGCTGACAGCTGCAATACATTTAGCTAAGGAAAATAAATAAACTGAGACAAACCACTTCCCCCACAGTACCTATTTGAACTATTTTGAACAGAACTGCTAACATTAAATACAAACAGCTACAAAATTCAAACAGCAAATAGGTAGGAGCTTCCAAGAGAGTTCAAACTTTTACAACAACAGTCTAACAGACAGTAAGTCAAAAAATGTAAGAGTATTTTACTAGAGTATTTTTGAGCAAGTCACAAACTAAACATCACGGAGAGACTTTTATGATTTGTTCAATTAAAAATCATCATGCTTATCTAACCACAAAATTTATTTTATTTTGAGAAACAGGAATAATTCTTTGGGTACACAGAGTTAGTACTTACGGGTAAAATGATTAGAAGTGGATGGATTGACACTATCACCACTGTCAGCACTTTCACTGCTAGAAATGTCATCGTCTGATTCCCTCACAGAGGAACAAGGTGAGGAGCCATCAACTTCTTCAAACTTCCTCTTTAAAATTCCACTCATTGCTGCAATGCTGTCACATGTACCTGTAACAGGAACAGAGGCAATGAGGCACTGAAACATCTATCTGCAGAATATGCAATCATAAATTCCAAAGTAATTTTTACTTCAAAATAGCATTAAATTGCCACTTCTAGTCTTGAATAATCATTTAATATGAAATTACACATGACTAATTAAGAGAGTGAAGCCATAGAGAAGAAAAAAATCTTAAGTCCTACTCTAACTTGACATGTATGGAAATGATCATTTCACTAGAATAATCTGTAACAGATTGCTTTCAGGGAGTATTTTTCCCACAATGTCAACAGCATCCATATCTTCTTCTAGGTTATGTTGTGAAAGTTCAAACAAAGAAAAAAATTACTAACTTGGTCCCTCCTTTGGCTGCCACAGGAGGAAGGAATATTCACAATCAGGGATGAAATTAAGAAGAAATCATCCTGAACACTACATTTTCCAATGCTAAATATATGTGATGTATCCAGTGTTCACACTACCCTTTAAGAATTCCATCTGAAAATTCGAATATTATAGACAGATAAAAGACAGTGAAGGCACAAAGACTATATATGAATTTGTGCTCAATAAACACCTGGATTTCAGAAGCTACCCACACCAGTTAATTACACCAACTGCCTCCCAAACGTCCTCCCCTCCCAGCTATCATGGGTTTATGCAAGGCAGGTCGCCCTTGACTAAGTTGGTCTCCTCCCATGACAAGGTGACCCGCCTAGTGGTTGAGGCAAAGGCTGTGGATGTTGTCTACCTGGACTTTACTAAAGCCTTCGACATTTCCCACAGCATCCTCATGGAGAAGCTGACTTCTTATGTCTTAGATGGGTGCAAAAACTGGCTGTCTGGATGGCCCAGAGAGTGGTGGGGAATGGAATTAAATCCAGCTGGTGGCTGGTCACTAGCGGTGTTTCCCAGGGCTCAGCTGAGGCCAGTCCTGTCTAAATATCTTTATCAGTGATCTGGACAAGGGGATCAAGTGTCCATCCCCTGACTCAGTTTGCAGATGACAGTAAGTTGGGCATGAGTCCAAAGAAGGGCAATGAAGCTGGTGAAGGTCTAGAAAGTGACTCATATGAGGAGCAGCTGAGAGAGCTGTGACTGCTCAGTCTGGAGAAGAGGAGACTCGGGAGGACCTCATCACTCTCTAAAACTCCCTGAAAGGACTTTTTAGCCAGGTGGGGGCTGGCCTCTTCTTCCAGGTAACAAGTGACAGAAGAGGAAATGGCCCCAAGCTATGCCAGGGGAGGTTCAGATTGGATATTGGGAAAGACTTCTTCAACAGAAGGGTGGTCAAGCATGGGAATGGGGTGCCCAGGGAAGTCACCATTCCTGGAGGTATTTAAAAGACATGTAGATGTGACACTTGGGCACGTGGTTTAGTGGTGGACTTTTCAGGTCAGGTTCATGGTTGGACTCAATAATCTTTGAGGTATTTTCCAACTTAAATTATTCTGTGATACCTAAATTAAGAAATGAAATGCCTAATATATTCCTGAGGTTGAGTAGAATATTATAAAGCTAAGTATTCATGCAGAAATTTAGCAGCATGTCCTGGTACCAGCCAGGACAGGGTTAATTTTTTGCAGTAGTCCAGAGGGGGCATGGCCAGGACACCAAGGTTATTCTGTACCACCTCAAATCATTACTGGGGCAGGGGGAAGGGAGTCTTTTCTGGGGAGCAGAAGTTCCTTATGGCTCCAATTCCAAGTCAGAGAGAGCTGGTGTTGTCTATTGCTGATTTCCACAATGAGCAATAACATTCCTTTTTTTGTACTCTCTGTCATGATTATTGTTGCCCTTACTGTTCCTTTTCTTATCTCATTGCCATTTCCAGTAAATTGTTCTTATCTCAACCCATGATGTTCACCTTTTGTGCCTCCATTCTCCTCTCCAGCCCACTGCAGGGGGAGGGAGAGTGTGGGAAGGAGTGAGTGGCTGCATGGTTTGGAGAATTTATGTGGGAGCACTAAATTGGGGAGTACCCCCCCCCAAACCATGACACAGCAGAGGCAGAAATATTGCATATAATTAACTAACTGAGGAGAGATCAAGAACAGCTGGAGCCTGCCCAGAGGATGCACAGCTGCCACCATCCTGCCTGCAGCACTGCAAAGACAAATGCTCCTAACACTTAGCCAGGCAAAAAGTTTGTCTGGGATTGATGACACACTGTACTTGTCAGGGACACATAACCCAGCACCATGGACTTGACAAAGGGTTCTGCCAAATCTCACTGAAAGCAAGAAAAATAAAGAATTCATTTAGATTGCTCATGAAACAGAACTATTAAAATCTCTACTACAGCTGCCTTTAGGATTCCTTAATTCTGGACCAGCCACATTCTTCTCCTTCCAGAAAGCTGAACTAGACACCCTCCAGAACTTCCTTCCAACCAACATTTCTGTGGTTCTGTGTTTAAAACCCCAATATATCTGTGAGGAAGCTTGCATAAACTGAGCTAAATGGCTACTAAAGAAGACAAGGTTAAAGCAGAGATTCCAGTAGTGGCCAAAACGTTTAACAATTAGCACATTTCAGGGTTTTGGCTCAGTCCACTTCTTGCTCTCCTGCATTATGCAGGATGAAGCAGGTGCCAGAACCATTCCCAGCAGGCAGGCTGGATGAGGGCACCTGGGTTTTGGCAGAGGCCTGACAGCTTATCCATTGTGGACAAGAGTTGTATCCTGCCACTTGGCAGCAGAAGCCAGAGAATGCTGTCCCTAGCCCACGTCTTTCTTATCTTTTCAATTAGTACGGAGGCAGTCTCAGGGATGTAGCTCCTGCGCTCTCACCCTGTAAGCACAGCACTTTAGCAGGTTCTCTGCTATCTTTGCTCACACTTGGCCTCATACTAAGTACTTTCAATGTCTCCTATGTATTCTACAGCTCCCTTCAAGCCCCAACACCAGTTTGTTTCCTGGAAAAAACAAAGTGACTGTGTGAAGAGAATTGCAACCTTTCAGCATGGTGTGAAGTCGTAACAAGATAAAGGTGAGTATATGAGGAAGAGAACTACCAAAAAAAAAGAGAAAAAGTAGCAAGAAAAAAAAAAGAAAGAAAAAGTAGGACTCATCAGATTACAGAGCCTGTAAGACTAATTCCAAATCCTAATTCTGCAAACACTGAAGCCTGTCTATATGAAATTCAGAAGTTGAGGTGGCAAGAACACAGTAGTTTCTTCCCAGTGCAACAGAAATTAGTTCTAATTACTTGTTCTGTTTTGCTGACAAAGCATTTTACCTTGTCTGCCAGCTCCTAAGCACAGCAGGAGGGACTTACAAGCAGGTTTAAACTTGCCTTTGTAAGTCAAAACTAGAAATTGCATATACATTATACAACATTTTAATGATATTATTAAATTACAAGGATTAGAACAGAAGTCTTATAATAAGGGAGCTCATTCACCTCTTGAGAATCAGAAGCTCTAAAAAACACACATGGGATTGTACCAAGTTTAACATCCTGTCTCCAGCAGCAGTCACCATTGAATGCTTCAATGTAAAGCAATGAGATGCAAAATCCAGCCAAAACCACTGCAGATAGACACCTCTGCTTCCTCATCCCTGCAGCCAATTTCCCCTAAACATGAGACTTGAAATGTTGCTATATGACAGTGCCCAGGCTCTTAGAAATTCACTTGACTTGGTCTCCTGAGGCAACAAGTGTGTTATTAGTTTTCTGTGAGAAGAAAAAAAAAACCACAATAAAACACATCTTCTGAAACTACAGCCACACCTCCATCAAAATCACTGCAGTTTCAATCTCCACAATATTTTGGACAGTAAGCAGCAGAAAGGCAGCAGTGTCTGTACTAAACAGAACTACACAGGTACCCCCCACAACGTGGAGACAGCTGAAGAGAAGTCACTGACATCTCGTTGCTGTATTACAGTGGCATTTCCATTTCAGTAGTGATTACATTACACAGGAGGCAGAGTGCATCTGCTGATCCTGTACAGAATTAGGAAATGCCTTTATATCTGGGGGGTGTGCAGGGAGGGGACGGCGATGGAGACATAAATGGAACTGCACATTAAGTTCCACATCCCAAAGCTGGGGCATCTGTCCAATGGCTGCAGTTGCTGGAAAGCACCTGGCATGTTCCTGCCTACAGTCCCAATCTCACAGCTGTGCAACCCTTAACAGCCTGCCTCTGGGGAGCTCCCCAAAGCCACACAGCCTCTTATTGCCACTACTCCACTTTTAATGTGGGAACTAAAGCGTTCAGAAGCAAGAACAAGGAAGAGAAAATTAGCAAGAAACTGTGCAGGTCTGAAAACACTTGAGCACTTGTTTACTATTCAGATTCCTCCCAATTCTGAGTTAATAATCCCCAGAACAAGATGCAGACTCCCATCAGAAGGTGTAGCTCATGACAGTAATGTAGAGGGAGCACGGGTCCCCAGTACAGCCAACCTGCTCTGGGAACTGGTGTCATATTTCCTAGGGCTAGAAAACAAGAACAGAGGGAATGATGTGCCATCTCAACAGGTACACTTTGACATCTCACAGCTACACCTGCTCAGTGTCCCCCCTGCAAGAGCACAGGGACATACAAATGACTGATTACTGCCTGCTGACGGAGTAACAGCTGCTTTCACTGGAGTAACCAGAAACTTTGATATTACTTCAACGTCCTCGTCATTGGCCGTCCCTCAGACCAAAACCCCTTTCCTAGAAGGCTCTGCCAATCTGTCACCAAATTGTCTTCTTCAAAGGCATGTGAGCTTTTCCAGGCACTTACACACTTTCAAGTGCATAAAAGCAATTCTGCACTTACCCAAAGTTACAGAGATTTGAGATGTCAGAATTAAGTTCCTGCTGAGGTCTCCCTGGGAGCCTGAAACTTTGTGTTCTTCCAAGTAAGGTGTCCAAGAACAAAAGGAAAATCTATTATTAGTGCAAAGCATGTTGAGAAGGAAAAGGGACAGAAAGGTCGGGCCAGGCCCAAACCCATGAGCAATTGTTCATGTACCCAAAGGCTGGTAAATACAGTACAGCACTTGACTGCTACCTGTGCCCACCCTCTTTGGACTACGAATCTTGGCATTATTTTCTATACAGCAAAATGGTCTCCACCTAAACAAAGGACTAGGATGCTCTCCACTAAGCTATAGCTTAGCGGCAGCACGTATTGAACAGCAGACTCTGCTCTCCAGCACCTGGGTGGGTTTCTTAGCTGTTCTGCTCTGCCAATTAACAAGAGACCCAATCAGCAGCAGATCTTTACAGGAAAGATGTTTTGAGAGGAAGAGTGACCTATGCTGTGCCCTGGAAAGGGAAGGTCAGAGTAGCTCCCTCCAGGAGCAGGCACTGGACTGTGACTGTGGGGCACAGGGAGCTCCAGCAGCACGAGCTATGGCTCCGTGCTGAAGGGCAACCACATGGACACTGGGGAATAAAACATTTCTCTCTCAAGCTTCTAACCTCCAACTGCCTTGCTTCTTACTTAATTCAGCGGATGTGACTTAGAGACTAAACCTGAAACCCTACTCAGAAGGAGAAGACCTGCAGTCCTCAATGGCCACAGCCAAACTTCAGTACAAGAGGAAAACCATTCCTGTTCAAAGAGCCATTGGAAGGACAGGGAATTTTACAGCCATCTGCTAGGAAATGTACATTCCTCCCTACACTTTTCACCTCTGCACCAGTAAACCAGCCTTGCTTGCCCTGTAATTCTGCCTTGTCTTCAAATACAATGGGATTCTGATCAATTCTAAAACACTCCAAAATGAAATGTTTGATATGCAAAGCAGATGTATTAAATAATAGGATCTCTGGGGGAATGACAGTTTGATTTATCAATTCTCAAAATTCTTTTTCTGAACATAAATTTCCTCCTCCTCCCCCCTTCAATTAAAGGCCCTGAATTCCTTTAATTTATCTTATGGACACCTTAAAATCAACTTTTCTCTCTGAACAGCTTTATTTACACCTTTAAAGCATTACGTTTGCATATCCCAGCTAATGTAACATCAAAATTACACATTCAATATCTAGTCAGAACGTCCCTGTGAAGAAATACACCTTATATTACACAATGCTTGCTTTGATTGAGAAAGCTTGTAACTCTTGGGATTAGAGTTACACGGTATTTAGCTGTAGCCTACATGCTTTCTTTCAAAAATATTTCCAGGCATTATGACTTCAAATGCAGAGGAAGTGTAGTGAAAGTGTCAACAATGAGACTGCCAAGGGCATGGCTGAAAGAAATGGCTACAACAATTTAAATGGCTAAACAAATATAGGCTAAAAGTCAAGTCAAGGGTAAAGATATAAATTCATACTGCCTCTGGCAGGAATCAATTATGCTGGCTATTCTGACCTCTAAATGGGTTCTTCTGGAGAGGGAACATGAAAAGCTTGCTCTCACTCACTTTTTACCTACTTTCTCTCATCTTCATTACAAGTTACATATGTATGTTCCACATGTCTAAACTTGGCAAAAAATATTTAAAAATGAGAAAGAGATAAACTGTTTTATCTGAGTTAGAAACCATGATAGTTAAAATTTTTTCAACTGCAGCTGTTGAAAAGTATTCTTACTCCAAAGAACATTACTGAAAAGACTTGAAATCATTAGTAAAGACATTTTGAGAAATGTCAAAGATGTGCCTAACAACATGAAAAATTGCCTAAATTAGTCAGTTTTTGAAAACGGTAATACAGACTGAGTAACACCACAGTCAAAGAGGCAAAACGGAAGAAAGAAAAAAACATGGGAAGGGACTGAAGCAAAAGGTTATGAAAAGATTCCTTTCCTACAGAAGTGGGACTCAGACAAAAATACTGAATTTCACATCTCCTTCACTATTTAAATGAAATATAAATGAAATAGCAAAGCCATGCTCTGTCATGATAACTGGAGGCCAGTTATAAAGAAGAAGGTATACAAAACAGATACAAAAAAATACAGGTGTCCTCAAAGTTGAGGGTTACCATTCAGTGGTCTTCATCTATGCTATGTACTTGAACATATAGGTAAGGTTTTGCATTAGCTCAGCTCACTTTGAACAAGCAGCACGATCAGCACAAGCAGATCAGCTGTACTAATATACACAGCTTCTGAGCAGAACTCATCTGTGGAGCAGAACACTGCCCTAACACAGACCATTTGCAGCGCCCTTGTGAAATACATCTTTACATTCAACAGGCATCTCAGAAGTGTAAATACACATGGCTTTAGATATCAAAATAAATACACAGTAGAGGGTCATACGATGGAAAAATTATGCTATTTAGTAATTATTCTTTACTTAACTGCAAATTTAGTTGCTCTTCTAACATAGGTGCATAGGTGTTCCTTTGTCATACACTGGTAAAATTTAATTATGTATATACATTTAACGTACACGTTTACTAGGCTTTAACAAATATTGGCAATAAGAATTCACCACAGAGGTGGCATGAAAAAGGGTCTTAGCTTATTATGCAGCAAATCCTGTGATATTAAAGACCTGCCTGTGCACAGCCAGCAGCCATTTGCGTGTCAGTACTGCTGCAGCGTTGTACAATAGACATGCTCAGCACGTTCCCTAATGGACTCCGTTTCAACTCTCCTCAGTTCAGCCTTCACATTCCAGCTTGGCTGATGATTTTCTCCAACCTCATGCCTTTGCTTTGTCACATCCACTCAAAAAAAGGCACAGCTACAGGAATAACTTCTACTATTCCTATGCAAGCACTGACAGATCTGGGTGCTCCAGGAGTTTCCAGGTTCAGTGAGGGAACACATGAAAAACAGTGTGGAGCCCTGATACTTCAACAGTCAGATTATATTCTTTCGACTTCAGTAACAAGACATTTAAAATTTATGGTATGATCTTGGTTCTTTGCATCCAATAACTTATAAGCAACCAACCAAAAGATTTTTGGCTGATGGGCTTTTTAGTTTTTTTCCTTTTTTTCCTTCTCTTTTTTTTTTTTAACACCAAAAGCATAAAAATCTCCCATAACAGCTTGTTTTTATCTTTTTTATAAATGTTGACATTAGAAAGAACATAATTAACCGAATTCTCTAATAAAATCACAGTGCTCTGCACATTTTTAAGACACCAAGTAAATATTTGGCACAGCTATTAGTAGTCATGTAAAGTTACAGACTGGCTTCTCTGGTAGCCCAAAACTCTGCTATTTTTTACTATAAAGCTGAAAGAAAATGGTAGAAACTAAACAGCTAGGAAAATACCGGAAAATGTATTATTTTCATCAGCAGAAATATCTGAGGAAGAATAAAACAGGCCCCTAAAAACAAAAACAATTTTGGTCAGCAGGAGCCAACATTCAATTGCCACCAATGAAATGAATGTAGCTCCAGAGCATGACAGTAAAACCATTACTTCATTCAAGGCTTGGCCTCAAGTAAAGCCAAAATTAGTAAAAATATGTTTAAGTGCATCTTTCTCCCTAGAGGATAAAGTCAATAAAACTATTTGTACTGGAAAATATAAATTATTAATATCTACTGGAAGGCTGTGATGTTTTGAAATTACTACCTTCAAAAATAGCTTTATGGCTGTAATAATTCAAGCTTTCTATCTAGATCAAGGACAATGCACAACCAAAATATAATGCTACAATCTGCATTTTTCATGCACACCCAAGACAGTCCTAAGTAGGCATTCAGGCCCACAAAAAAATTACACAAAAATAAAAGATGTAAAATTGCTATTTTTTTCTAGGATTTACTTTTTGACTTTGCACCATACATGGTGTATCTATTAAACTCTGAAAAACAATACATTTATTTTTTTAAAATCTGGAGATTTTTAGAAATAATATTATTTCACAATTAAACACTGATGAGGGAAATTCACCAAAAAAACCCTGTAACATACACAACAAATTACTGAATGCAGGAAACAGAGAATTTGTACAACACAACCGTGAAGTTTTCTTCTGCCACTGACATACATGTAAGGAATTGACAATTCACCTTCTCTCCTAATAAGAGCACAAGGTAAAAATAAGCTACTCAGCTATCAGCTAAAAATGAGTAGAATTTAATTTCAAGTTTACAAAAAAAAAAAATCTGAGAAACAAATGGAACTTGATTATTTATGGATTTATCTCTTCTGGATGGATTACCCAAGGCACAGTATGAGGGCTGCTTCACTGATGCTCTTCCCCAGGGTCACGGTGTTTAAGCTTTCCTCAAAGTGTGGTTACTTTGATAATCAGGGTCTTAGTCACAGGGCAGATTGTTTTTTACTGGTGTGAACCAGCAATCTCTCTTTCCCATCTCACCACCCATTTGCATAATACTTGAAGAAGACTGACTGCTTCAAGCTCAGCTGATATGAGCTAACAGGTTAAAAAAACTAATTAGGAAAATATGATAGACATCTTAAACAATATGACAGGCACAGAGAAAGCATAACTGCAAAAACCTATTTTCCTTAACAAATGAGTCAAAAAGATCAGCCACACTATGATTCCAAAGTCCCAGATTTAGTGACCATGGTATCATAGAATGAGATTTTTTTTATGAAGACAGATAAAAGATGTGTAATCAATAAACTAAAACATTTCTCTGTAAGCCAGTAGTCTTCTCTGTAATTTCAATAACTGAAAACCTCAAAAAGGATTTTAAAAGCATATATTCAGTTACAGGCAAAATTTCCAATAGTAATTTTGTATTTGTGGCCAGCAAAAATTACCCATAGGTCCTTACTCACCTGTACACGTCTACCTGTGTATAATCAACACAAAGGCACCCAAAGGAAGGGCCTATGGTGCTAATACAACATGACAGACCACAGTAAGACTGACCTAAAATTACATTCCTGGTTGTGTTAAAATTGAATGTTGTCTCTCTTCACTTTTTTTCCAAGCTAAAGAAAATTGGGAGTTTATGCCCATAGTGACTTGTATACTAATAAACACGTCTACGGATTCCTTTCAGTTCACTTTATAATTCAAAGCTGAACACTTCACTAAAAAGCTGACAGAAGAGCTGCAGGTCTAATAATAAGTATGTACCCATCCAATTCCCAAGGCACTCTTGTCAGTGAGACAGTGATGAATAGAAGCTGAGCAGCGAGCCCACTGCTATCTCACTGCCTGCCTTGTAAGCACCCTGTGACCATTCAGCACCACTTCAGCCAGGGCAGTCTGCTGGGACAAAATTAATTATCTGCCCTACACTCTCCTGAAAAGCACTGCTGTGAAGGTATGTGGCTTACACCTCCAACCTGAGGTGGGTTTATTATTTGATATATTTTGCTTTATTAAATCTCTGATCACTCAGTCTTTTCCAAAGAAGCTAAAAAGTTAATACTGCACAATTTCCACTTTTCCATTTTATTGTTGAAAGATGTTTGTTTAGAAGTAAGAGTGGGTGAGAAGGGCATAACAGTAAACAACTGAGCAACTTAATTGAAAGCTACAAAGTTAAACCTCTGGCTACTCTGAAAGTGAATGCTTCAATAAAGACTCTGGTACAACAAGAGAGCAAAACAATGGCAACTCTGCGAGTCAATTTCCCCCTGAGTCGTGGGGTTTCCCTCCCCGCTCCAAAAATAAAATATTTAGAAGTCAAAAATGTCTGCTTGAGAATAGCCTGCTCAGCTGTCACAGTTCATGTTGGAAGTAAGTAGTGCTACCATTTGCTGTCCACACTAAAAACAATTAACAAATACATTTCGTGGCTTTCAACATTTGTTTACTCTATAACCCCCACACAAGTGGCATTTACTAGAGATGGCTATCGCTTAGGAAGTGCAACTAAAAACATCGGCAACCCAGCTTCCTTTTTAACATATTCATGACACATTTAAAGTATCAGTTTCAACAGCGACAAAGAACAGATTTTGAATCACTAAGCTGTTCATCATCAAATTCACATCCCTATCCAAAAAACCCAACCTCCTCCTGAAGCCATCACCCCAGAAGGGTCAGCGGGCGCTCCTCAGGTGGGACACGCCACAGCCACCGCACGGCCCTGACCGCGCTCACAGGCAGTCCGGGAGATGTGTTCGAAATGGAAGCCTTCTTCCCCGAGCTGGGATCGCTAGCAGGGCCTGGGGCCGCTCTGTCACCCTGCCCCTCCAGAGACGGTGGCGGTGCCACAGCGGCCGCAGGGACAGACAGCGCGGCAGCCCCGGGACACACCGCGGCCGCAGCTCGGGCTCAGCACGCAGCCTCTACCCCCCAGCACAGACGGAAAATATCACTTACTTACAGGCACGCACAGAAATGATCCGCCAGAATTGAATAAATAAATGCAATGAAGGGGCAGCATGCTAATGAGAGCTACAAATACCACAGAGGCTTATTTACTCTGCAGCCTTCCACTGCATAATGGTACCATTGCTTGCATTTCCTCATCAAAATCCAACAACTACGTGAGATGGTGAAGCTACAATTGGTAAACGGTGCTGTAGTTCCTGCCTGTGTCCCTCAGAACGACTGATGAGGGTCAGGCTCCATGCTATGCAGCCCACATTTCCTACTTCACATTAGACAATGGAATAAATATGCAAATCCCTACTGCTTATGAAAGAGCAGGATACAAACCAGCCCCAAAATCAATCAGGACTTCAAGTTATATATTCCATGAAATTATTTATGAAGTACTAAACAAAAGGTATTTATGTTTTCATCTGAAAGCCTGAATGCAAATTGTCCAATGCATTTAAATGCTGGTTTTTAAGAAGTATCCTTGTTTATATTTTTCCATTTAAGCATAGAAAAACCTTAAAAAACTCAAGCAGCTCCTCTTCCTTTTATCCTTAACTTCACGGTATGTAAGTTGTCCAGTTACATATATTAAGTGAATTTTCCATCAAATTGTTATAGCAATACAAACTTTTACTCCTTTTACCATTTTCCCTATTTCTTTGTGGAAAAATTACATGAAGTGATGGAAAACTGAAGCAGAGGTGCTAAAAATACAAACCTCTTTTGTAGGGTGGGGAATAAGACTAGAGATAGGGGAGCTGTAGGAGAGAATTATATGCAAATGTGAGGAAAGAAAAAGGCCACAATTTTCCAGTTTGGTTTTTCTTTCTTTGATATCAATTACTCGTATCTCCCATTTATCACAAGTTTCATTAGAATACTATATCCGTATCTGTGGAGAGATGGAGAAATCAAAGACATGCTGTTTATCTCAGAACCTATTAACCTAGTAAATATTTTTGGCTTCTATACATTTGTAGATGAGTCCTATCTGTCTTTTATCTACACTCAATCCCTTGTCCAGGGTCAAAAAAGCCTACAAAAGAGCAATGAAGCAACAGTGATAAAAACTCACTGGTAGGACTTCAAGTGGTATCAGCATTTAAAAGATGCAATGGTGTTTGCGGATATTTTATTGAGGGAAGGGGACATCTGTAATCCCGTTTTTCTCAGCATCATGTCTGGCTCAGAGCAAGGGCAAAAAGAGATACTGACAGACTGCATGTAAATTTATCTTTAAGACATCTTTACCAATGCTGCCATATATTATAGCTGCCTTGCTTCAGCCTGACTTTCCACCTGCTTGTTCAAAGGGAAAACAACTCTAAACTTCAAGGTTCAGTTACTAGAAGTACATTTTAAGAGCAAGCAAAGTTTTAGATGAGACAATCATCTGTTGCTATCCCAGGGAAAATATTTAAGCTTTGGAATTATGTTTCCAAACATTTGCCACTGTGTACTCTAAACCATGACTTACATGTCTTCAACTTATATTGAACTTAAACTTCATTTAGTCAACTACTGCATCTGCCTAAAGCAAGATGTTTTACAATAAATGTAAATTTTTCTTTTTGATAAACAAAGGAGACCAAAAAACTAAGATATACAGTAAACAGTGCTTCCTCAAACCAAAACATTGCACACCAGATTTGGGCTCCTCAGATCCAGAAGTAAATTAAAACAGTATAATTAACACAAAACTTCAGTAACATGAGATCAAAATCACATCTGTGTCTCCAAAATGCCAGATACATACATTAAGATTTTGTTCTATTTATGATTCTTAAAGAGACTCAACAGCCACCATTCAAATTGCAGCATAAAATGTTTACATAACCACACTTCCGATAGAGTTTAGATGGGGTAAAGAAAAATGTGTCTTAAAATTATCAAAACTTGGTAGCAACACAGAACACCGTTTTGCTTCAGGAATATTTTCTTTAAGCTTTCTTAAAAAACTTGATACTGGGAGTGGTCTAGAATATGAAGAGCCTGATCCACAGGAAAAACGTTTGGTTTTTTTTGTTTCCTTTCTATATAAATAGACAAGACAGGTGTATTTCAAAGTTGTGATTCCATTCTAACAGATGGAATGCTGTTCTGTAGGGATGCTCCTATTGTTATTTTACTGCACACTGTTAATTTTATCTCTGTATGCACTTACTGTAAGTACCTAACTACCTCATAAATTTAAATTTAAAATCCACTGTACTCATTTTAGACGAATATAGTAATTATATGATAATTACATGACTGTATACTGCTATATTTTCTCCATTTAAATTGGTATAGAATGACACGTTCAGTGTTATCTCATCCAATCTTATGGTACATACTGCAGGTGTTACTGCGATATTACCAGGGTTCTCTGTAAAATAAATTAATAGTTGCACGTAAGTACGGTGAAAATGTACTTTTACATATCCTTTCTGATCGATTGTCTAAAACACGAACAGGCCTACGTTCTGAGATGCCAAACTGTATCAGGATTGTAATATTACAGTCATACAAAAATTACCTTTTACAGGAGAACCGTTTTAAAGCAGGGACTGCAAAGCACCTTCGCTTAGGTATCACCAATATTTGCAAGCGGAAAATGATGCCCTTAAAGCCAAAGCACATTTCCGACTGCGAAAGCGCGCGGGCTGCGCGGCCCCGCCCGGGCCCGAGTCCGGGCCGCGCTCCCGCGGAGGGGCCGGAGCGGCCGCGGCTCCGCGGGGGCGGCACACACAGGGCGGGGCCGGCACACACA
>VXAX01004843.1:171299-380234 GCA_013399835.1 Leptocoma aspasia
GCTTCCTTTGCCCTTCTTCCTTTCTTTAATTACGGAGGGCAGGCAGCGCCGGCAGCCCGGCTCCGCTGTGCGCGCAGCCCCGCACAAAGCGAACCGGTGCCTGCGGACCGCCAGCGCACCGCTCCAGCCCCGGCTGCGCAGCGCCCGCAGCGCCGGGCCCTGCGCCTCCCGCACGGCCACAGCCACAGAATAAACGTGCTACTTATAAAGCACATTTCTCCCTTGAAATTCATAAGTACGCACGAAAAGAGATCCCGTTACCTACACTTCGAGTTTTGTTTCTTTATTTCCCCAATGGCTTTTCAAGGGCTCCATCTCCTTCCTGCTGTAATAGTCCCCAAAATTCAGCATATCTAATTTATAATCTTCAGCACTCAGAAAAGAAAGAAAAAAATCCCAAACCCAATACTGTAAAGAGATTGAAGGAATAAAACTTTTACATGGTTAATTTCTACATGATTTGAAACTGAGAATTTGCACGTCTATGCGAAAAACACAGGCCACAGAAATCTTTGGGAGCAGTTTTCAAAAACCAAAATAATTATGTATAATTAACTAAGAACTACTATGGGAAATAATTACTTGCTCGAAAAATAGTAACATATTTTGCATTAATATTAGAGTGAAATGCATGCAGAGGGTTATAATGTATCACTCCCATGTGTTTGCAATTGCATTAAAAATAACACAAAACACCACTTCCAAAAATTTCCAAGAAGAACGTGGAGGAAAAAACCCCATGTAAGTGCACTGTTAGATATGCTCTAACGTTACATTATGTTTAACCAAACACAAACACTACAGATCTCCTACTGAGAAAGAATTAGTCTCGAATACATAGCAGAGTAATAGATTGTTGTTACTAAATATTTTATGATATTGGTAAATGATCCATCTAGCATAAATTTAATTTTACTTGCTATCCCATTTTTCATGCACAATTGAAGCTTGAATTGCATAGGAATAACGGTAAAAACATTTTTACAATGAATTTGATCACAGAACTTACACAATTTATTTAGCTTGGTATCACACTGATGTGCATCCTTCCAATCCCACCTTACAAAATGACAAAACCTGGCTTTATTAACAATAAAGAAATGCCAAAAACCCCATTTATATTTAAAACACTGAAGTGTGTGAAGAATCTATAAAACAACTGACCTGTTCAAATTGTTGTTTTTCCAATCCATGCACTGTTTTTATTAATTAGGACCCAAACCAGATTGATCGTCATTTTATAACGTTTGACATATTCACTGTCTTCCCACTTCCAGCAGAATCTTCTTAAATTTCCCAGCACTGTGTTTTATTGCTGGTACCATATGCTTTATTGTTCAGCCACAAGAGCTTCACTCTGCACAAAGACTCATTACCTACTGCTTGCTGAGCAGCTTCGGGCTCACTGAGGCTGCCTGTGTGATCACATGGGAGTTTTGTCTGAGAAAGCCAGGCATGCCACTGATTTCACCGGCTACGGATATTTTTATCAGCTGAGGAGGAATAACAAATTCTAAGGCTTCTTTAGTTCATTAAGACAGCAGTTGTTATGGAAATCCCCTGAACATTTTTTTTTTTTAATTATTATTATCATTCCCACTGTAACACTGGTCCAAGAAGAAATTCAAGACATTTGTTAAAAGTAATTTTTTCTTGCGGGGAGTGGCACAAGCCATGCATTGTCTGCATTGCTCTGCACACAGTACACACTGAAATTAATATTCCGAAGAGGTAATATTTTGCCAACACTTAATCTGCCAGTGTTTATCCTTTATGTGGAAGACGAGCTTCCAAATGAAAAATTGTACCTAAAAAACAGCCCCTTAATTTAAATTTGTCTCATCAGTCAAGGGCATTATCCTGTAATCTTTGGTCGTAAAATGAGTTTTGCTGGCTTCAGTGAGGCTACTCAGGTGAATAGGAATTGGCCATTTGAGCAGGGATTACTCTCAAATCCAAATGACAAATTATGTAATACAGTGAAGTCTAATCTCTTGGTAATAGTTGGTGATGCTCTGGGGTTTGTTTTCATGTGTGTGTGCGTGCATTTGGTTGGTTTGCTTGGGTTTTCTTGTTTATTTTAAACAAAAAATTATAAATTTAAATAACATTTTATAATGGTTAAAAAATTAATATTTACCTGAGTATTTCATATTAGAATAAGCGAATATCTAAATTCAAATTACAAAAGCCCTTACAGAAAAAGGTAAATATTAATTATTTTTTTCACTGATCCATTATCAGTATCAGGGTTCCATGCTAGAATATTTGGACATAGCTTGATTCCTACTACAGAGTGAATTCCCTGAATATTCTAATTTAAAGCTAGCTTTCTACAAACAGCTAGTGATGATAAATGAACATCTCTCCTCCACCCTGAAAACTCATACTGAACACGCAATTATCCATAATATTAACATTGCAAAGATGCAGCTATTTTACAAAACAGTCAATTATCTCTAGAATAATTCAGAGCATTTTGATAACATGAGATAGCAAAAGAAACTGTTTTCTCATTAACATTCCACAAATGAAATACCTCCTTATTCTATTTAAGATCTTTCTCATTAGAATAAATGACAGCTTGTAGCTCATGGTTGGCATGATTCTGGTCCTATCAAAGTCAGTGGAAGTTTTGCTGCTGATTTGCATGGAAGAAGGGACAAGCATGACTAACAGATTCATTCACCTTACTGTGTCGTCATGCAAATCAATGGCAAAACTCATTTCTTTATTGTTCTTGGCATCTTGCTCAGTTTGTATTATTAGGGTTTTGTAACAGTTGATATGCAGTCTCTGTGATTACACTGAATTATACAAGATGGTTAGCACAGGATTCAGAATTACCTACAACTAAATCCAGTAATGAGTATCTTCTACGCTCTCACATTCACATTCATTTCAGCTTTTTAAAAATGCCATTATCAAGAATGAGTGTATTTTGAAGTGCTACCATTTTCATCTATCCAAAGACAAGGACTGAGCAGATGTTTTGTGGCTGAGAACCTTCCATGTCTCTTAGGCAGGAAACGCTCCTGTGTGTACATTAATGGGAAGAAATGAAAGCAGCCTAGAAGGATTGCTAACGAACAGCTGGTTTAGCTACAGCTATGCATATTTTTTTCCCCTGGCGATACCACTGATGATGTCACAATGCTCATGTAGGAAGACATAAACAAAAGGCAGGCATTTTTGCTGCACTAGCACTAGGAGAAAAAAGAAAACCCAAACGTTTGACAGATGGAAAGAACAAAAATTGGTCAGGAAAAGAGTACTACTGTCACATTTTTCTGTGTGTTGTTATATACACTATGGAACAGTCCTCAAATCCTGAAAGGTGGTTAGAAGAAAACATGTTCAAGGACATGATACAGTTAAACCAGTTAGCAGCAAAGAGTTGTTTCTGCGGGAGACAATAGCAGCAAGCAGTCTCCATGCTGAGAGGCACCCTTGGTTAATCACTTCTTCAAGGTTGGTGGGGGCAGGGAGGGAATCCTTCAATCCTCCATAGTGGAATTTTGAATTTCCTAAATATAATTTGACATTTTTAGGTAGCTAAATTATATTCCATACCATCCCATCCTCTCTTCTCACAGAGTTACTGAATAGAAGGAAGTCTTGGTCAGAGCCACATTGCTGAATTTCTGCCCAAACATAGTATTGAGGAAAGGCCACCAGAGAAGGGATTATAGATCACACAAGAGACTCACAGGAGCCAAAACCTAGGCCTCCTTTGTCACTCCACAGAAGGAAGAGGTTCAAATGAGACAATACTTCCTGATACCCCTCCTGTAACAGCCAGGATTTCTTCAAGATAATCCAAATTCACCTTTTCTTGAAACAACAGTGGGAGAATAGAAATCCTTAGCAGTCTGTTGCACCCAGGGTCTCCCATGGGAGTCAAGGTAAGCAAGGGCTCTCTTTTCTCAAATAAAAGGTTCTTTGTGAATCCAAATGGAAACAGAATCAAGAACCTTCTGACCATCTGTAAATAAGGGTAAACTGTCAGATCCCACATCTACTTCGAAAGAAAATGAATAGGATCATTCTTATGCTTTCCCATTTCACAGAAGCTACAGCAAAAGTGCACTGGCTAATTTGCACTCTGAGTAATCGCCATCATCAATAAGAAATAATTTTACAAATCCTGGTTTATTCTACTCTGTATGCATTTAGACTTGAGTACTTTTATAAAGGTTATATGCATTGAAATACATATCTTGGACAGAATTTACAAACAAATAAAAAACCCCAAGACTCACAATAACCCAAACCCAGCCATACATCACAAACCAGACTAAGCCCATGATTTGAACTTCAAATCATTTCCACCTAATACAACTACATTATTTCGTTGGGTATCAAACTTAATCTGCTGTTCAGTATCCTGTATCATAGTTGCATGAAGAATCATGTAAGAATCAAAATTATAGGAAAAGCATTGTTCAATTTCATGAAACAAAAAAGGACAACTTGCACTACTCAATGCCTTGTTAGGCTGGAATTCTGTACCTTGCAATAAAATGCAAGAGATCTGGTTTCTTCAAGTACACCAGAAATCTAGTAACTTCCATACCAGTTAAGTAAACAGAGGGTTTTGCTGAAACTTTTACAGTCTTCTAGTGACAAAAAAGGTTTGAAGTCCAGGATTTATAAAAGGTATTCAGTGGACCATGCATGCTCTGCTCCAGCTCTTACAAACAGCATGGTTCGTATGCCATGGTTTGCAATTTATGAGCTACAGCAGCAGCAGCAGCTCTAAATGCCTCAGCACTGGCTTTCAGGCTTGGAAATAGATGATTTGTGGTTGCTTCTTCAGTAAGATCTATAAACCTTGCCCATGCAAACTCCCCTAAATTGAATTCAGGATGAGGCATAGCTGCAAACTTCTCATGGAATTGTGCCATTACAAAAGTTCTACAGAGTTAAAAATGCTCACCTAAGAGAAAATAGTGTAATATTAATTAATCTAAAGTTACAATCAGTAACACTGGGGTACGATATTATTAAGTATAAATTCTATATATTTCTTTCTAGATCAAATATAATTTAATTAAATAAATTTTCTCACCCTGGCCCCAAATGTCTAGCTTCCTCTAGATCAGTCACAGCTAAACAATCTTCAAGCCATGCCACGTTAACTATTCAGTTCCAAATATTAGGGCTTGACAGATTTCCATAGCCTGCCATGACAGGAGGAATGACAATCTTTGGGTTCCTGAACTGCACAAATATGAAAATATTACTCATTCATAAATGGCATTCTCAACAAATAAATACAACCATGTTTTGAAGTAAGAGTCTAGTCAGTAAAATGAATGGAAATGGACAAAATCTATTTGAAAGGTGATATCATCAGATCAACAGACCGATGGAGAAAGCAGCTTATAAGTGAGGGGCAGGCCTGTGAGCAGCTGTTCTGATTTCTGGCACTCTAGCAATCCCATCACCAAACTTCATACAGTGACTCCTGGCATGTCAGGGTGAGGCTGCCACTGCTGTCCTTCACTCCTCCTTCTGGCACCACTCCCCTGCCATGCCAGTTTGAAGGACACCATCTATGGTTTGCTTTTTTTCTGATTCTTAATATCTGCTTGACCAGAGGCAACTTTTTAATCATGGGGTAAAAAACTGGCACAGAGTAAGAATGAATTCACTTTACACATACTGTGGGATATTGCACAGCATATCCCTTCCCTATGATTTTTAGCACAAGTCTTGAAAACCTTGTTTTTAATAATACATTCTTGCTACATCTTACATAAACTGCAGTTTTTCCGAGATAAAATTAACCTCTTCCAGGCTGATATCCCAGAGGACAGCACACTTTCTTTCAGAAAACAGCACTGAAAAATATTATGCTTTAGAAGAGCTACTGTACACAAACAAAAATATTCCTCTGCAGTAAACACAGAGTTTCTTTTTCCTTTCACAACCTTTCTCAAAAACTGATAGTTAACTATCAAAATCAAAGAAATACTAACTTTGGCAGGCAAACTAGTGAACTGAGAGGTGTATAGCCAAGTAGCAAAAGAATCTCTCGACTGCTATTGCTTTAGATGATGTGAATAACCAAAGCAAATAATTAGTAATGTAATGCTTGGTACAGCCATCGTTCAAAATGCCAGAAAAGCATGAATTCTTTCAAATATAACAACGTAAGTTCTTTTTGAAAGAGCAAAGTGGTCATTCTCTCAGAAAGAAAAAAAAAAAGAAAGAAAAAAAGAAAGATAGAAGAAGGCAGACACTTGAAAAGAAATTGCCTGTGCTGTCTGGTATGGCCAGCTTTTCTCCATCCAGTTTCCATGACAGCTCAGGACATTTCAACATGACTATGCTGAGGAGTAATTCAGAACTACATAGAGCTATGCTTCGTGTGGTTAGAAATTTTAAGACATAAACAGAAGAAACAAAGGTGCCTTTTGACTTATAATTAACTGAAATACTTCTTACTCCATCCCTTTTCCTTTCTTGGTCACTAAGCACACCTTTTCTCATAGTATCATTTTCCAACTTAAAAATTTCACTTGGCTGTTGACCAGAAAAAGTTTCAAATTAAATAAAATTAGGAGATATTTGAAGCAAGCATGATAACTAGTATTTTCTCTCTATAACTGTTTGGTTCTTCTAGTTCCCTTTTTACGTACTGTAGTAAACCAAAAAGAAGTTTACTGAGTTAATGCATTTGGAACAGGAAAAAAGTCCAGATGGAAGCAGACTGTCTTTTCTTACTGGACTTGCCATCAACAGACCTTCCTAAAGCACCACTGTTGCTGAACCAGCAACATTACCTCCTTCCTTGTTTTCTCAACTTCCACAGTGAAGCAGACAAGCTCTTTAGTTTTCATCTTCCACAGAAAGATGTATTTTTTGTTGTTACAATCTTCAAATTTGTTCCCATCTACCATAAAAACAAGTATTTTGAGTGGAGACAGATGTGAAAATATACCAGAACACACAGACATCTAAGCAGCAATGTAAATAGGTTTTTACATTTTACAGCAGTTAGTTTAGGAAGTATTCCAACTTAAAGCACAAGATATTTTCAACATACTACTTAGAATAAAATACATAATGTTATGTAGTGGACTTTCAATCTAATAGACAAGAAGATACCTAAACTCTAAAATAAAAGGTGCCTGCCTAGAATTGCTGAACATCAGCTTAGGATTTCATTCCACAGGAAGTGAATCTGCTACAACACTTCTTCCCACCTTTGTACATCCCACATACCACACAATCATTTAAAGCTTGAGAAACCACTGAATTCTAGGTTGTAAGGTAGATTTTCACTGCTTCAAATAACCTTTAAAGAAACAAAACTGATTCTTCTTTAATAATTCTGTCCATTTCCATTTGGCCAGCATTGATTTCTTGTGTATCCAGGAGCGCTTGAAAATAATTTTTATTTACTTCTTTGTTTGTCTACCAGCATCAGTGATAACCATCAGCACAGCAAGGGGAGCTTTATTGCTTATGCTGAGCTTTCTCTACCAACACAATACAATTCCTCCTCAGACCTCACCTCCCTGAAATGTTCCATGGCAGCAACCTACATTAATAAAGTAAGTCTTTTGCAGATAATTTCCCTTCTCCTACCCTAAAAACACAATAATGATTTCACCTGCCCTAACATCAGTGTTAAAGAAATTAAATGAAAAATCTTTTCATATACTTCAGCATTCAAAATAATAGCATATACATATAATTTCCATCAAGTCAGAAGCTGAACTGCTGTACTTTTACAGCAAACTTTTTACTATGTCATTGTAACATTCTAAGGTTTCAGAAAGTACATGAGCCAGCAGTGTGCTCTGACAGCCCAGAAATCCAAGTGCACCAAACGAGGAGTGGCCAGTAGGTCAAAGAAGCTGATTCTGCCCCTCTACTGTCAGAAAAGTCCATCTGTGGAACTGAGGCCAGCTCTGGGGTCCTCAGCAGGAGAAAGACACACACCTGTTAGAGCAGGTCCTGAGAAGAGCCACAAAGATCATCAGAGGGCTGGAGAATATCCTGTTATCTTCAGCCTGGAGATGAGATGACTTCAGGAAGATCTCATTGTGGCCATCCAGTACTTAAAAGGGGCTTATGAAAAAGAGAGAGGGTCATTTTTTTACATGGACTGATAGTGACAGGGCAGGAGAACTGTTTTAAACTAGGACAGGGGAGATTTGGATTAGACATTAGGAAGAAATTCTTTAGTCAGAGGGTAGTGAGGCATTGGAACAGGCTGCCCAGAGAAGTTGTGGATGTCCTCTCCTTGGAACTGTTCAAGGTCAAGTTGGATAGGGCTTTGAGCAATCTCTTCTAAGTGGGTAACATCCCTGTCCATGGCAGAGGGCTTTGAATTAGATGATCCCTTCCAACCCCTACTATGAAACTAAGACAGTCCAATTCAGAAATATGCTTTCTAAGGAACACTGACTGTCATTTCTTTCATATAGGAAGAAGATAGATAGCAGTATTTAAATAACCACATTCATATTAGCAAATCAGTGGACAGTTCCAGGACACTCTCATATAACTTCAGAGATCAAAATGGACTGGTTTATAATTTGATTACACTGTTTTCAGCTGGTGTTCAAAGTTCAAAACACTGTGGTTTTGCTCTAATTTTCCAAGAGCATAAAGGGTTAAGTGTAGTAGCTACATGCTCTGAGATTGTCCAAGGATCAACATTTCTGCAACACGATCAAGTCTGGAAGTTCTTTTGTAGTAGTTATTAAGTGACTGTTTTATCTAAGACTTCTACTTAAAAGGGATCAGAACCAAATAAAGACATTAATTAGAACATTTTTATAGCTCAAATATCTTTAAAGATTTCAGCATTTCAGATACCATCATGATTTTTTTAAAAATTAAACTGCTTGAAACCTACCGCTGGAGAACTTAATGTTTCAGTTAGATTTTTTGTTCACAATATTAAGTAGACACACTTATCACCCTGACAGCAGTACAATACCCAAGGGTTGAGGATGTCAGACTAGAGTCCCTAAAGACTGCAGCCTCTTGTGCTGGTGCACTTGCAGAGGAGGAATTTTTTTTTCCCCTTTTAAAATCATTATTCAACATTTCTTCCAGTGAACATCTTAAAAAAAATAAATTTGACTTTCAACCAGGATTACATTCAAATACTTTGCATTAGGATCACCGATTTATGGCACAGACAAAGCCATAGGGAGAGCTGATATCATCTGATACAAAGTTGCATCATCTGACACTTTCCTGTGTTGCAGAAAAGAAGCAATTACCAACTCAGTGTGGTTTTTGGCATCCCTGCAATGATTGTGACTTCTCAGAGGGATTAATTCTTTTGGCCTAACATCTTTAGGCACTGAGGATAATATTGTTTCCATCATAATATTTTCCCTTTTAGGAACATGAGGACCATGTTTATTTCTGCTATATTAAGTTGAGATAATACTAGGCTTGTCAGATATTTAGAAATAGTGTAGTCAGTGTGTCTGTTTTGACCTTCCAGGTCACAGAAAAGGTGCAAGCTGACAGCACCAGCTGTCATTTGCTGTTAACAGACTTTTACCACATCAACAGCTCCAAGCTCATTGGGGAACTCACTAGTTTTGTGACTGAAGAGCAGGAAGTCAAAATCCTCGGCTCTCTCTTTCCATCTTCTGGGGTGGGCACATTTCAGTGACATTAGCACTGTTGTAAGCTGCCAGCCTGGAATGCTCTCCTGCCCTATGTCCACTTACATAGGCTCTAGGACACAGGATTGCAAATTCAGATTTCAGCCATTTAAGATTTCAAGAAATATAAAGATTTGCTGGTGCCAAATGTTCTACTTTTTCAGAGCAAAAGACATTCTCACTGCCCTGGATGTCTTGGATTGAGAGACAGGAGTGGCCCATTTACATTCAGAAAACATATCCTGTGTCATTTACAATGGCAATGAGTTCATAACTGTGCAGCATGTATCCTGCAGTTTTTCTTATTATCTCCAGCACTGGGAGAATTCCTGAAAAGCTGTCACATTTAGCTTGCTACATACTTAAAACAGCAAATTGGTACATGCTCTGTGCTGATCTTCTTATTCTTTTCTGTAACTGCAAAATTGCAAACAACTCAAAAATTGCTTTATGATCATAATCACACAGGAACAGACCCAGATCAGCGATTGCCAGCCTTGTCATGACATTCAGCGTGTCAAGCAATGACATAGGCAGTTTGTAGAGAACAGCAGTATCTTGAAGTAGACAAACTGAGATAAGTAGGAAAACCAAGCCCTTTGAGGACATGAGAAAGGGGCCAGAGACACAAAAGCCTGCCTCCTTTTCTAGCTGTAGAAGCTAATCTAATTAAAAACTGCTAATTTCCCCACAAACCTTGACTGATGCCTTAAATTAGTATACCACAATAATGACAGCATTTACAGCCTTAAAAGCTATATATAACCTGATATATAATCTTAGAAGCTAAGTATCTTAAATGTCAAGCAGGAAGCAGTGATGTATTCCAAGACCTAGGATTGCAGGGAAAACAAAGAGCTACCACTTGTCATCTTGTAACAGTTATTTTTAGATTACAACTGACAATTTTATACACATAATGACAAAGGCAAGTTTTAAAAGAGATTTAAAAAAACAATTACATATATTTGCAGGAACTGCTCCAAAACATTAGAAACAGCATGGGATTTAAAATTTTTAAGTTACCAATATTAGTGAACCCTGACTGGTAAGCGGACAGGAAAATAACAAAAACTTGCCTCTGTTTTAAGAGGCAGACAAAGAATGCAAATTTCTGACAGTAAAAAGTGATGCTAATGGGGATACAAATAGATGCATCAGCAGGATAAAGTAACATCACTTTTAAAGCAACATTGAGAGAACACAGCAAGAATGCATCTTTTAAGCCCAGGATTTTATGATACTGAGATGGAAATTGCTAAAAAGTTTGCATATTATTTTTCTTTTGCTTCACAGCTGAGTTAAGTCAACTGTCTTGGAGGAGAGACAAACTGCTTACTGGAAAACAATCTTACAGTAAAAATCTGAGAAGGATACATATGTTGTTAGCACAGACATTATACATAAGCTTTTCTTTTTTTTTTTTAGATTAACCAGAAAAAGTACAGATGGAAATGAAAAGGCCACTAAAAATATAACTTTCTATAAAGTTGTAAGATATGGAAGGAACAAAGTGACTTTTCAAAGATAAACTGAATAGCAATTAGAAGAATAAAAGAACCAAGAGTGGAAAAAAGCACAGGCAAGCCAACATTTCAGAAGATGAAATATAGTAAATTACTGAAGATGAACTGTGAAAGATGAGGCCAAAATGTTTATTTTGAGATTTAAGAAATATATTTTTACCTAAAATATATGTGCTAAAAATAAGGCACATGGGTCCTAAAGTAAATGAATGACAGAGAAAAATTAATTGAATGAGAATGCCAGAAATACCATACTGTGGCACTGATGGCCAATTTATGCGAGGAACATAACTCTATCCATTAAAAAAGAAAAAGCAATAAAAAGGAATTCCCTTGCATCCTAACCCTCCAGCAAATTCAGCGGCAAAATTCACAAAGTGCACTGAGCAAGAAGTGCAAGATTTGAAAGGTTTCACTCTGCTGTAAAAAACCCAGAGAATTTGGTGAAAATATACCAGCGACCTCAGACTACTGTCAATGGGTGTGGGAAATGCCAAAACCCAAACCCTAGA
Source organism: Leptocoma aspasia (assembly GCA_013399835.1). NCBI lineage: Eukaryota > Metazoa > Chordata > Aves > Passeriformes > Nectariniidae > Leptocoma > Leptocoma aspasia. Next base: position 182,985 of record VXAX01004843.1, read on the forward strand.
CAAGCTGACAGCTGAGTCAAATACAGCCAAACCAGAAATGAAAATTCCTGCCTGTCTGCACATCCATTGTTTTGTTCCGCGCATATAAACAAGGTGAATCTGCCAGTGATATCCAGCACTATGGTCTCTAGCCAACACCCAGTCATCAGCCAAAGTCAAATCTTCAGAAAACAAACCCAGAAGTTGAGATGCCCACATAATAAATGTCAAATAAAATGTAGAGGAATTTTTTACTAGACAATGGGTAACCAATGAGGACTCTCAAGCCATAGCCAGACTGCATACAATTCAGCAGTAGGAACAAAAACTGGTAACAAACAGGATGCCAAGCATTTATTAAATGCTACACTACTCTTATTTTCAGTATACAGGTGTTATTAATACTTTAACTAATGGTTGTATTTCAAAACTTATCTCTGGATTGGAAAAAGAACCTACTGAACTGCTAGCATTGGACTAGCAGTAGAGATGTGAAATCCGTTTGCATGACCAGTTGCATCCTGAAATCCATTTGTAACAAGGACTTCTGTGGGGCTTTGAGCAGTTTAACTAATCCAGACCTAGCATCTCCATTTGAAAAAATAAAATAAAATCTAAAAAAACCTATTCAAATATCTTATTGTTACCCATCCCTCAAGTGTGCTTTCAGTGGTTACAAGGAAAAGGTTTGCTTCAAGACACCAGTTAGAGAAAACCTGTTTCATTGAACAAGTCTAAACAATTAGAGGAAGAAAATATTTTGCACTTTCAGCAATAATAGGTGGCATGGAAGGAAAATTTTAGTGTCAAGTCTGGAAATTTAAGTCTGACATGAACTTCAGGATTCTATTTCTAAGTTAGATTAGCAAGTGGATGGGAAAGTACTGTTTTTCTGATACAGGGTGATATCCTGACACTTCAAGACAAAATAAATTCTCCAGGTGGGAAAAATTTAAAGCATCTAGCAGTATTTTAGTACACATGAAGCAGTTAAAAGCCATTTTTATTTCTCCTCTCAAAGATAATCCCTACTAATTGCTCTAGTTGTGGAAATACATTTTGTGGGAAAGGATAATGAAGCCTACTTGTCAAATTGCTCATGTCATTATTTCACCGCAGATTGCAAATACTATAGCCAGACCAATTCCCAGCATGCTGAATATCAACCTACAGAAAAGGACCCTTGCATAAGCCACTTTGACCCTTCTTGCTGGTTTCTTCTGACCTTTCTGACCTCATTAGACTCGTATAAAGAAAATAAAGGAGCTGTTGGGTACTCTTGATGGATTAGAAATAACAAGAATGTGTCTAGGACTTACTTAAGTACTAAACCAGACCACTGAATTATAATGCTTTTCAAACAATCAAAAGGATAATAGGAATAGGGATGAAGAAAGAGAGGTAGAAAGAAAGAGATTCTTAAAATATTGTGAATAGTACGCTTTTTGGAAATTGTTCATCAGCATCCTTAACTACTTATTCTACTGCCATTTTAGATGGTTGATTTTTTAAGGCCCCATTTGAGTGAGAACAAATATTAGAAACTAATAGTCCCAGCACAATTATTTTGATTAACCATGAATCCAACTTAAGCACCATGCTGAAAGAGGGCTTTAATCTTCTCTGGTCAGATTTATTTAATGAATTCTTCAAATTCCCAAAGGAAGGAAACTCTAGAGGATAGAATGCAAGTCTCCAAATTCCCTGTGTCATATTTCAAACACTACATCATACTATCAACAAAATCCGTGTCTTACCAGACAAAAGGGTACAGATACTATCAAAGTGCTTATTATTTACATAATACATACCTTCTCCAGTGAAATTACTTTGGGTTTTTAAACTGTCTCCCAGCCCTGAAATAGGCAAGTCATGCATTTTTATAGCTTACATCATAAGAAGTACAAAACCTACAAATTAATTTTGCTCTCTGGATAGTGGATTTTGTCATCCTCAGTAAACAGTTATTTATTTATTTTTAGCTAAGACTGGCATCTGAGCAAAACTATCAAAAAGGAAACCACAGGCCACAATTTATAACACAAACCCCAAGTACTACAACATAAATTTTACAGCAATTACAACATGGGACACATGTCTTTTTATCTTTTTACTCTGTCTTTTTAAATTCTACGGAAAAAAGTGCTATGAGGGAATTTATAGTCACAGAAATCTTCCAAGTTCCCATATATTGTGATTTCTAATTAAAAGCTCTTGAATTTAACCACTGGAAAATATTTATGGGAAGAGAAGACTTTTTTCTTTATATGCTCAACTACTCCTAAAAGAAGACACTAGTAGATAGGCTGACCTCAGCCAAAGGGTTCAGGCTTTATTATGCTATGCATTAAAATGCAGGCACCATCACATAAAATTAAATTATGTCCTTTTTTAAAAATAAGACTATGCCATCATTTGTTTGTGAAATACCCTCTGTTCAGCTGTCCTGCAGTTTTATAGATCCTGACATGGGAAAACTGTTGCATTTGCGATAGTGGTGATTGTCCCCTTCAGAAATTTATAGCCTTTGGTAAATCTCTGTATGTCTCACATCTCTCCTGCACCAAGTGCACAATCCAGCCCCACTGGAGAGGCTGCAAACACTGCATTTGTGCAGGAACTCTCATCGGGCTTCATCCCCATGAGCTAAATGTCTTAAAGCAGCCACTGAATCCAGATACTGCATACAGAGCTGAGTTAGATGACACAGTGGTTAAAAAACAACTTAATCAAGTTGCTAGCACAGATTTCACGGCTGCTGTATCTGGGCAGCTGTTCTTAGACAATTGGATTAGTGATTTATGCTGTCTCTCCACTCTCCCCATTTTAAGACAATGGATTGAGATTTGAACATGTAAATTTTTCATCCTCATCATTCTTCAAACCTTGTGAATGCAGAGTCATTTCAAGACCTGTAGAAGAGTTTTGGTTTGTTTTTTTTTGTTTGGGGGAGCGTTTGTTTTGTTGTGGTGGTAGTCTTTTTCCTCCTTTGTTGTTTGCCAGAGATTCTGGTGTAAAGATAAATGGTGGACAAGGACCTTGTGTTTGAATATTTAAAATAAACAAACAGAAAAGCCCAACAAAAAGCCAAATCAACCAACCAAACAAAATCAAAGCAGAATTGCAGTCAGCTACCAATTCCTTCATCTTACATGTGATATGGGTAAAACATGTTTCTTCAAAATTGTGTTTGTCATCTCACATTTTTATCATTTGTCTGCCCTGTAACTGAAAGAGAAATTGAAAAATCCCACGTATTTGAGGTTAAATTACTAATTTTCCCACCCTGACCTTGTTTTGGAATATGCTTATTCCTGTGAATTAGCTACAGCAGTTAACCTGCCATTTAAAGAGCACATAGAGCAAAACTGCTCTTCACAAAACAAAGGGCAAGGTGAGCACACAACAAAAAACCCACCATGCCTGTCCTTTTATGATTTTATTTATCCTATTATCTCATGTATTAGATAGGTTACTTATGTTCTTTACTAAATAAAGCCCAGAAAAAGAAACCCTTTTCAACTAATCTCCTACATGGACCAGAAACCTAACTTTGAGTACCACAGGGAGAAGTGGGGAGGGCATGGGGACTCCTATCCTTCCTCCACATCTCAAATCAGAATAATATGACAAATTCTCACACTTAGACTCACAACAGCCAGACAGGTTTAATCATGATTTTGTATAATTTGTATAGTATTTGCATCATGGTTAACTCCTAAATCAAACAGACCCTGCCGAAGAAGGGTTACCTACTGTCGTGCTGATTTTTCCTTCATCAGTACATGTAACATTTAAAAAATAACATTCTAATAACAAACAAATAAAAGATAAATACCCATTTTCCAGTGTCCCATTAAAGCTTACATGAAATTATGAATTAGTTAACCAAGAGAAGATGCTATCATCATTTTCTTGCTATCAAGCATTTTAAGTTATTTTGTGACATGATTAAAATATTTTACTGATTACACACAGTTCTCTGAACACATTTACTACTTGAGATGTGTTGGCCAGCTCTTTGTGGCTGAATAAATCATATCCCTTACTTCCAGTCTCTGGAAAAAATAAATCACATCATGATGTGACAATTAACATAAAAGCCTTGAAAGTACCGCTTCAGATAACATGGTGTTTCCCTTTCCAAAATTTTAAACAGCCAAAACTTTTGCAAGCAAGTGACAAAGGATGCAAATATACAATAATAATTTATTTACAAATACAGACAATAAGTTAGGAACATTTTACCTGCACAGATCTAATTTCACTGGAAGTTGCTGATGTATGCTGATCCAGTAGGTTTCACCATGAATTTTAAGGATTTTTAAACACAGAGGTGCAACTTGAAAACTGATTTTTTTTAACTTATGTTCTTCCAAAAGTGCTAATCAAAATCCCTGCAGAGATGTAAAATATACATTATGTTTTGTACCATCAAATGGTACAAAATGAAATTGGACTTGTATAACTGTAGAGATATATGCACGTGAATAACTGCTACTGTACTACTGACCTTGTGATCTCAAAGAACACCAGTTTCTCTCAGGAGATTTTTACACCTCTGAAATAATTTTTTCAGTCTGTAGACATTTCCTTAATCTGTCCTTTAAAAAATGAAATTCATGTCTCACTACTGTTAAAATGATACCAACAAAGTCTTAGAATTTCTATCAAAAATGATGCAATGTCATATGCAAACTCACAGAATAAGCAGAAAATTCCGTTTGTTTGCAATGAAGGCAGGTTACCATATTAGGGTGAAAAAATTCAGAAGAGCATATTGATATATAAAAAATAAATGATCATACAGCCAGTACGCACATTTGATTTCTGGTAGATGCAAGGTACTTCTGCTCTGACACAACAGGGAGTCTGAAAACCTTCCTGTATTTCACTGAGCAGGGCAAAATTCAGTAATTGCAAGGACAATTAAACATTAATCCTGCTTACCATGGCAGGTGACAGACTTGCCATCTGTTGAAGTCCTTAAAGTGAGGTTGGATATCTTTCTGAAATACGTTTTTGGATATAGTTTTTGGAAAAGCAAAACTAAAAACAAACTAACATTTAATCCATACTGCAAAATTGTGGTCATCATATAGAGAGAAGGGACTGGTGGCACAAGGCAGTGACAGTAGCAGCTTTGCCATCAGAGGTGCCTGTTTGTGTCATGGTTTAACCCCAGGCAGCAGCCAAGCCTTGGGTAGCCACTCGCTCCCTGCCCCACCAGCAGGATTGCAAAGAGAATAGAAAGGTAAAAGCTGGAAAAACTCATGGGTTTAATAGGGAAAGCAAAGGCCATACATGCAAGCAGAGCAAAACAAGGAATTAATTCACTGCTTCCCACAGACAGGCAGGCTCAGCCATCTCCAGGAGAGCAAGACTCCATCAAGGGAAAGATTACTTGGGAAGACAAACGCTGGCACGCCAGATGTCCTCCCCCTTTCCTCTTTCTTCCCCCTTCTTTCTGTGCTGGGCCTGATGTCATGTGGTCTGGAATGTCCCTTTGGTCAGCTGGGGTCACCTGTCCCAGCGGTGTCTCCCAGCACCCCCAGCCCCCTCTCCAGTGTGGCCGTACAAGGAGCAGAAAGGGCCTTGGCTCAGTGCAAGCCCTGCTCAGCAATAACAAAACATCTCTGTGTTATCAGCCCCGTGTTCTGCACAAATCCAAACACAGCCCCCTACCAGCCACTGTGCAGAAAAATAACTCTACCCCAGCCAAAATCAGCACAATGTCCCTTTCCATTCTGCCCCCAACACTTGTGATCCGGCTTTAAAATCATGTAGGAATCCTAACTTAGTTGGTCTTAGCTTTGGTACAGACTCCAGCCAGACCTCTGGTGATTTTCACATCCTCCTTCAGCACAGGCCATAATTCTCTGGGCATACAGCTCTTACACACTGTCTTAGCTATGATCTTGAGAATCAGGGCTGCAACGCTTGCTATGGTGACATTCTGCTTAAGGGATATGTAAGAATTTTTAGGATCAAAATGATTTGTGGAAAAAAAGTTTTTGATCACAATACAGGAAGTGTAGATGATAATTAAATTCAGCATCATAAAGGCAAACTACATCAACTCCCAAAAGCATTTAGTACTGGCTGCTTCACACAAGTAATTAATATTCCTTGCCAATACTACTTTAAAATGCCAACTACTGCTGCTGTTTGCACGTATCAGAGTGTACACAGATGGACATAGAGCATACAACTCAAGCTTTCTGAAGCAGGAAAGATGGTAACAAACAAAAATAATTTTCTTTTTTGAAGTATGCAAACAAATGAGTCTATAGCTAATATAATAACACATGACTGAAGTGATGGTGCAAAGCATGCCGTGCAGTATGGACGAAACTGAGTGGGCTGTATAAACTTCAAAGCAATAAACAGGCTACAAAAGACACGTGGGCAGAGAGGAGAAAATGGAAAATATAGGAGACATAGGGAGGTGGTTCCATTATTGGCTGCAGGATACATATGATGTTGTTCATGTGAGGAAGGACTGCAAAATATGGATCTGAATCCACCTCACCCCTTAGCAGTCCCACAAAATGCCATGATAGACTCTCATGGCTATGACATGGTTTTAGTAATTAGCAGGCAATCCATTAAATTATGAAAAATAAAATTTGGTCTCAAAACCCTCTATTGTAGATTTCTCTGTCCTTCATTTATGTGAAACTAAAGATTCCTTCACACTACAAAGCACAATAAACAATTCAAAGTAGAACACTTGATTTACCTGAAGACTACCAAAGTCACTCCAATTAAAATAAAATTAAGAAAAAAAGCAAATCCTTTCTTGAAGAACCTATTTTTACAAAATTTTATTAAAATCCAGGCCTGGCTCATCTGCAAGCCAAAATTCTAGACAAATCACAACATTTAATGTCTTCCTTGGGCACATGCTCTGACCCAGCACCTCCTCTTCTGTGTTAATCTAATTGGGAGAAATGTACATTTAAAATGCCAACTCAATTTTTATCTGAAATGTCACATTTTGTCATCTCTCCTAGCTGCTCTTCTGTCTGTCTGCAGAATAGTCTCATTTTTTGAGAAAATTCTCACTTCCTTAGAGGCAATGACAAGATGAATTTACCACAGACAAAAGCATTTTTGATGCTTACTCAAAGTCCAAAGTTTGGGTAGCTTTATTCCACGCTGAGCCTACTGACTTGTAATGTTAGTGAAATAGATAAATTCACAACAATGAGTCTTTCTACTGCAAGCCATTATAACCCACACACTGGTAGGCGTACAAATAATACATTATTTTAATGCAACTGTAATTAATTAAATTGTGTTACCTTCTTCCTAAGAACATAAAATTGGGCACAACAGCAAAGGTAAAATTTCTGCTAATTTTAAATAGCAGTGTAACAATGAAATGGTATCTCTGCTCCAAAACTTTTTATGTACATTTCACATTAATCACTCAAAACTAAGATTACTACTTAAGTAAAACAATGCGTAAAAGATGAAAAATAGTAGTAGAAGTCAATGGGTATTCTCCATAAAAAAAAAAAAAGACACATGATCACTTTTTGGTAAAATGTAGGTCACCTATGGTTGCTATAGTAACCACTGCTGAACTGTTGCTCTACAGATGACCACTGCCTATGGCTGCTTTCTTTGCTAGCAGTCATACCTCAATTAAAATAAGAAAGAGTTTGGAATTGCAATTAGTTTAGTTGCAACAAAACTCCTGCTTAAACGTTTGCAAAAGCACCTCCTAATATCTTTGTCTAAATAAAATACTCAGATAACAAGCTGACAACACACACAAAGCCTACTTTTCACTACTAAAAAATCTGTTCTTCGTATCTAAAGCCTAGAGTTTCCAAAATGGAGACAAACAACTTTACAAGAAGTTGCAAATACAAAAAATATTTATACAGAGCAATTCACTAAACATCAGTAACTCAGAAATTCAACAAGCACTAACATTAGGTGAAGCTGTCTCTGATAATCTCACAGCAAGTCCTGTGACAGTGTATTCAGTACCTCCACTCCAAGTGGGGGTTAATGGCTTGGCACATTATTATTTTGCACACAGGCACCCAGTGAAAACGAATCATGTAACAAGGCTGGAGCCATGGATAATAACAGCTGAAGCCTCACTTGGGATGAAGTCATTGAGTCTTCAATCACTTTGATGGTGAAACTCCCTTTCTCACCACTATTACTCTGGGGCATACATAGTTGATGATGAATTCATTAAAATACAAAAGACTCCACATTACAAAAAGAGTCTTAATTGGCTTTGATAGTGAACTGGGAAATAACAGGATGACAAGCCAATGTCCTTGATACTGCTAACTGGTTTTCCCCTTCAGAACAGGCATATCACTATTATGTAAGTTAAGACTAAATGAGCTGCTTATCTTCTCCCCTTTTTTTGTTTGGTTTTGTTTGTTTGTTTTGGTTTTTTTCTTTTTGGTTGGGGTTTTTTTTGGGTTTTGGGTTTTTTGCTACAGGTATTATAAAAACTCTGAAATATAAACTCTCAAGTCTGGATGCTGGCCACATGCCTTAATGCTATTATTTCTACAGATACATTGTGGTAGGGTAGCATCAGTAGTCACACAACCGGAACACCAAAAATGCTGCCTATTCAGTGAATAAAATAATGACAATTAATACTGTTGAATACCATCTATGAAGAATCATATCCCCTCACTTCCTTTAAATTCTTGAAAGCTCAAAACAGAGAGATGAACAGGCAGATGAACACAAGACACCACAGCAAGACTGCTGGGAAGCCAAACAGACAAACCCTCACAGAACAGAGTCATCCCGTGAAACCTTTAGAATCAGACGATTAATGTAACTGTTTTTAATTCACTGAATTGGTGAATTCCAAAGAAATGGTAGCTTGTTTATAGTCTCCTAACTGCCTCACTACAGTATTTTGTAGGAGAGAGAGGACTGATACTCAATTTCTTTATATTCCTGTAAGAATCAGGACCTTAAATACACCTTCACACTCAGAGCATGCCAGGGGACTGCCCTGAGCACCAGGACATCTCAGCAAGACTAAAACACACGTGGGAGATGGGGCTCGCCTACAGAGGAAGAAGAAAGGAAGTCAATACAGCCTCCAGCAAGCAGAAAACTTTTCTTTTTCCCTAATATTTCAATCAAGGTTCTTGAAATCTTTGCCCATGGGTCAGTAATTTCCATGGATTCATTCCTCCCTGCAGTTTATAAGACAGCAACCACATGCATTTACTGTATGTGGTTGCTGCTTTATATTGGAGAAAATCAGTCTGTATTTCTGTATACAGATACAGGCTTTCATCTTAAGCAGGTCCAGGTCCCCAGTAGAGCCAAAAGGTCCTAGTACAATACAAATGATGTAAGAAAAATCAGAATATAAAACTTAACAACTGAAGGCTAGTAAGACTGAAAACAGAGAAAAGGTACAGTTGCATCTTTCTTGTAAACATTAGAATAGTTTTATTACGAAGCACCAAGATTAAACTACTAACTTAATCTGCTTGTTAACTCTGCTTTGCAAGCAGAACTGCCAGTCTATTAAAACAAAGCACAAAAAGACAAACCAAGCCAAACCCCACAGAAGGCTGTTCCCAGCTCACTGCTAGAGACTTAAGCTCAGCATGTTCATACAAACGACAGCTGTATCAACTGATAGAGAAAAAACCTTTGAGCAGACACAAGCCCCTGGAAGGAACTGCTTTTAGAAGATCCACTACCAATAGAATCTGTGCCTTTATGTTGGAGTTAACTCCCCTCAGTCATCCCTATTGCTAAATTAGTGCTTAGCTAAATCAGAGCAAACAACAGAGGAGCAATGTTCAGTAAGGAGAAAACATTGCACAATGGCACCTGTATTGAGGGTGTTACAGTCTGAAATTAGTTATAAAGGTCACTGTAATGGACATTCACAGAATGGTTTGGTTTGGAAGGGGCCTTAAAAACCATCTAGTTCCAAACTCCCATCCCAGGCAGGGATGCCGCCCATGAGGATGAGGCTGCTCAGGGTCTCTCCCATCCAACCTGGTCAATAAAACAACATACTCTGTCAAAAGTACTGAATCTAACTTGGCTTTAAATTTCCAAACATCTTCAAAACCATCTTTACACAGACTGGCAGGAAACATTGCAAACTAGTATGAAATGAAGAATATGTACTGATCATGGCACTAGAGGAAGAGAGAGGATATTGCAATAATCTTTCTGAAGCTTCATTTGCTTTGTAAGAGCACATAAAGCAATTCAAAGAAAGCTGCTGAAGGCCACTGGGACTCTCACTAGGAATAAAAGTGAGCATTAGGATACAGCAGTCAGGAGAAAGCAAGCATGAAAATTTTTTTCAGACCAAAATGAATCTATTCATAGTTATAAACTGGTAACAGAAAAATCCATTTTTTCCCTTCGTTGTGATTTGATTCACCAATTATTACCCTACAGAAGCTAGTGTAATGGTATCGGGCCATCCACAGCTTTCACTGGTATCCAAATGTTGTCATAATGCTTCCTTGTACCTGAAAAAAGGGACAGCTACTTTTAGTACCCAAGACATCTTCAGGCTTTTTTACCCTTAGAAATACATTTTAAAATTCTGATCTTATTTGACAAAGACCATGGAGCAAGTCTTCACTAAAATAAAACTCACTTACTTCCCAATCTTGTCATTTCTCCAGAGAAGGATTTTAGCTGAGACTAGCTCAAATCCAAGCTAGAAGTTAGCTGAAAAGAAAAACCTCTGAAAGAATTTGAAAATCTGTGAGCTTAAGCATGTTCATCCCTCTTTGTCAAAAAAGCCATGGTCATCATGATTTTGCATTTCTAAAATTACATGCATCACTGGTGAGAGAAAAAAGAAACTTCATATTCTTTGACTTTATAAATGAGACTGTAAAGCTATTAAAGTTATTTTGCATATTGTAATAGCACCTAGAGACAGCAACTGCTATAAAAAGTCTAAAACCAGTGGCTAAGATATGATCTGGTATAATATTAATTCTGTAGAACAAATCAAGGACAATATCTAATCATGATGTTTAATTTTTATCCAATCTCACAGACAATATTCGATCAGCAAATAGAATCCCATTCATTGTGTTAGCATCATTCTGAACTAAGAATTGCTGGCAAAAGATGGTTCCAGACCTGCTGACAGTGCAAACTCCTGAATACAGACTAGGCCTTATACATATGTTCTGAGTGCAAGGTGCTTTTCTCTAATAAATGCAGCACAGATACAGATGTGCTGTAGAATCAAAATCAACATTTCCCAGTAATTTTCTAATTTGTTTTTGAAATATGTTCCATATACATCAATGTAGTGAAAGAGGATGAGTCACTTTCAATGACTAAGAATTTGCAAACTCCTGGAGCATTAAATTCCTTTGATCTTGATAAGCTGGCTTGTTCTCATTCTGTTCATTAGCCCCCCCGCCTTTTCCCCATTTTGAGCCAGCCAATCTGTAGCACTTTCTGCAAGCTGACATATTTACCAAGTAAAATCTGTTACCACTGCTTTCCTGCTCTTACCGAGAAACACCCTGCTGCTTGTCAAGCTCCTCATCTCGGGGAACCTCCTTCTCTCTCTTCCTTCATACATGACATAGTCCGCCAGCTGTCTTCCCACCCTGATGAGCTCTTTATTAGCTCCTCTCTGTATTTCCCCAGAAACCACAAACTGTTCACCTGTGCATTCTGTTCATCTCTTTTTTTTCCTAACTCCCATCCAATGTAATTTCATCATTAGTTCCCAAGTACCATTTTGCTGATGACTCGCAAAAAATTGCCTAAGAATCTTAGAAAGCAATCCTGTTGTGTTGCTTGGAACCATGTCTTGATAAGTACCTTTCTTTAGGGGTTAACCTGTGAATGTCAATACCTACCTGATTTGAAAAATAAGAATGTCTTAAATTGTAAGCATAAATTATCATTAATTTTCCAGAAAATTATTTGGCAAGTGTAATAAGGCTATTTTCTCATCTGTTCTGTCTGAAAAATTAGTGTATGTGGAGCCTGCCACAAACAGGTATCCACATTTAGACAGCAATTCAATTTCAATACTGATTAGTGAAAAGCATCTTGGTATTTTTACTCTACTCCTTTGATGGAAAAATACTTTACAGCTCCAAAAAATCCTTTAGTGCTTGACTCTTTACCAATCAAAAAATCACAGTTGTCATAGAAACTGTAAAAACTGAAGTCAGTCATGACATAACAACAGAGCAATGGAAAATGTCTGCAGGCTCAGGTTTTTGTACTGGAGATATGTCTATGAATTTAACCAGGGAGTCAACAAGTTTCCCAAATCTAACAAAGAATATGATAACAACAGGTATTGGTGTTGTTTTTAATAATCTGTTCAGAGTCTGGAAAGTAATAGCATTTATCACTCCTGCTCTACACACTAGTAACATTAACAGTAAACAGACACTTCTCAAAACATTCAGTGCAAGCTTATGCTGTAAGGGGACTGAATTTATCTGAACACACATCTTAGCCTGGAGGGGCTTTTGGTCAGTGCTTTCAGCATTCCTGATATTCTATTTTTGGCATTTTTAAACTGACACAAACCACTTCAAAAATCTATATTGTCATTAGTTTCTGTCTCTTACAAATGCTGTTCAGAAAAAGATTTCTATCTCCAGGCCTCTGCCCCAAACAAGATAGCTCAGCTCCATTCCAAACATTATCTCGAGCTTTTTCCCTGTGACGTGAAACTCTGTAAAATATAACTCTACCCTTGACTAACACAGGCTACAAGAGTAGCCTCTCCATATCCAAGAGCTAAATCACAGACCAGCTTCAATTCCAGGGCTCTTCCTGCCTTTTACTAGAACCACTTGACACTTCACAATTACTGACAGGGCTGCCTTACTGCAAACGCTTGCCCTTTAAGCAGAGATCACCCTGCTGACAAGAAAATAGTCATAATACACAGGAATATTACTGGACTGGCCTCACTGCAGGTGAGCAAACTGATTAGCTGAACTACAAGTAACATGAAAAGCAGCAATGTGGATGTGGAAGTACTCAGATCTTAAAAGAACCATCTCAGAAGCCTTGTTTTATGGAGAAATTTAAGGGATTTCTTTTTGTTTCCCCTGACATATTGTCCCTCTTAACCTTTAATTTATTCTTTCGAAATAACTAGGTACACATATTTTGAATAGAGAGCAAACAGGTACATGGATTCCCTATGCTTTCCTAGAATTGCCTTAAATAAACTCTGTTTTATCATGACAGCATCTAGGACTTTCCAGACCCGCTAAACAACTTCAGATGCTCACACCACACCCCCATTCCCATCCTGCTTAAGGATTACATTTAATGGTAGGGGGAGCATACTTGGTGTGTAACATGCTTCAGCAGCCTACTGACCTTTAACTGACATACACAGAGAAACTTTCCAGCTGCACCTAAGATAAAGTTTGAGGCAGCAAAATTTGCCTGTTAACTTCCCTAACCATGAGTTTAGGAATTAAAACCAAAGTGAAATCCTTATTCCAGTAAAATAACCAGCAAACAACCCATGAGTGAAATAATAAACTTTTTTACAAGGAACACAGGAAAAAACCCCACAAATCAAACCTCCTTAAAAAGAACAGCATGACTTATTTGTTTACTGCATTATACTGCAGGATTCTTATTAGAAGAGTACCCAATTCACACAAATCCATAAACCTCAGTGGGCGAGAGACAAACACATTTCTTCTTTTACCATAGTTGGGACCCTAGTCAAAAATATGTATAAAACCCTGTAGCTTCTCACTCTTCAGTTCTATGGCATTTTGTCACAGACCTTACATTTAAAAATATCACTCAAGGCTTCTATATGTCATTAGCACAAATACTGGATGTGTGCATACGTATGTACACAAGCACATGTACATATGTGTCACTTGAAAAAGCACATACACATATATAGTTATGCTTTTCTCACACTATAAATATATGCACATGTGTACGCATGCATGCGGACTTCTATCTTTAATTCTGAAAAAGGCACATTCATTTCCATAGATGCCACTGAGGAAAAGAAAATCAAAATAAGGCCGCTCTAATAATTTAATTGATTTGGATATGCGCACAGTTATTTTTATATAAGACAGGCTACCACAGGAAAATAAATAAAAATATAATTGTATAATATTGAGCAATAATTACTAACAACAGCCTTAATCTATATTCAGCTTATAAAATACCATTATAATATTCTACTACCTCAAAGACTTACTCTGTACTGACATGGTTTACTGGAGCTCATGACATTATAGAGGATTTTTAGATTGCTGTTGTGTGTCTCAGCAGACCCTCAGAGAAGAAATGAATCTCCACATATATTGATAAATAAGAGTGGGAGGAATTTATATTAATATTTTTAGATTTTTTTTTAATAGCAGAGTGGCTTTGGGCACACAGTATGAGACCAGACTTCATGGACTATGTGTACAGAATAAACACATTACTTCATAAGGTGGGCTGAGGGGTAAGAATCTTACACTGAACTCAGATGAAGCTAGAGCAAACATCTTACATATTCTAAAAGCCTGTTGACATATAGTAGTCATATATAGCATATAGTAGTGAGAAGAGAGTTGTCTGAAATACCAAGGTGAGTTTTACTGTTTTGCTCCATAATCAAACATTATGCAATCCAATCCTACAACTTTCTCACAGAAGAAATCTTTATTTGCAAATATTCTCACTGGTTTCCATTTTACATCTAGAGATTTTTGACTGTCAATAAATTTGGCATTTGGGTTTTACAGAAGCTGATGACTAATAGAAAATAACCACAACAGAGGACATGAGTCTGAAAACCACTATCAGAATCTGGTTGTAAAGACGTGTTCTAATACAACATGAGAAATTCCAGAGCCTCTGAAAAATCTTAAGTAGCAATGTGTTACAGTGCTCACTCACTAAAACCCATTCTTCCTATATAAAACTGTACTGTAACTATACTATAAATACCCTCTCTGGCAGAATTACAATTTCGTTCTTCTGTTTACCCCTGTAATGAGTGAAAAAAAAAAGACTGAAAGCTGTATGGCTGCATTGGCATAGGTGGCAGGATGACTGATCAGATTCTATCACAGACTGTGTGCACTACTCTCAACTCTGAACACACAACACCAAGCAGAGGCACTGGCCTCCAAATTAGTTACTGCCAATATTCCCCCTTCTCCCAAATCATCACCCAAAATGGAAGACATTCTCCTATATACTTAAAACATGTCATACTAACTAGATGTGAATGATAGGGCACAAATATGGAATTTTCTCTGAAACTCACTCTGACATAAAAATTTTCACAGAAACAATTACCAGAGGAAATAGTTATTTTTCAAATAATATTTGAAGTATTATTTCAATACTTCAAATTGAGGAAGTATTTCTTCCTCACAGTGCCAGCATTTAAATGTAATAAAACAGATGAAATACTTGAAAAAAAAGCAGATAGCTTTCACTGTATTTCTAACAAGTAAAATGAACCTTTCTTAGCTTGTGTAAGACACAGTATCATGCCTTACACACCCCTTTAGTACTTACGAGTGAAATGATTAGAAGCAGATGGACGGACATTACTTCCACTGTCAGCACTTTCACTGCTAGAAACATCATCATCTGATTCCCACACACATGAACAGGGTGAGGTTCCACCAACTTCTTCAAACTTCCTCTTTAAAATTCCACTCATTGCTGCAATGCTGTCACATGTACCTGTAACAGGAACAGAGGCAATGAGGCACTGAAACATGCACCTACTGTGCAGGTCTCCCAATTCATTTATCATTAAAGAGTTCACGTATCAATCAGATACTAATACCTGCAGCTAAATAACTCCTTAACCAAGAGTTTTAAACAACTTTTCCAAGAAGGAATCAAAAATCCCACAATCTATCCTAAGTATATTTATCATCTGACTGACTTTAAGACAGAAGGTAAATGCTACCTGTATTCTACCAATACAGACAATTCTATAGCCAATCTCACACATAAATATATATATTTCACTTACGCAGCAAATTTAGGTCAAGCGTATACTCCAATGCAATTAATCAAAAGTGGACCTACCTTTATATAACACTTAAAAACTTACTTGGCACCAAGAAACATTACATGACAAAAATTGTTTCGTAATATAGTTCAGAAAAAACCTAATTCTCTCTTTTGATTTATTTTAAAGATCTGATTTATGTATTCTCAGTAGTAACAAATACCCACAATTGCAATTAGATTTGAGAGCTGTATGAGACACTTTGCATCTTTCCAGGCCAGGCCCTGCGTAAACAGTTCTGGCTCATTTTGTCATTTTAATTTACTCAGAAGTTTCTTGCCTAGAATTTTTGAAATTCAAATATGAGTACTGGCACACAAGTAGACTATTTCCACTCACACAAGCATCAAAGGACTGGGTTCATCCTTAATCTGACTTCCTAATCACATTGCCCAACAAAGCCAGAGTCATGTTGAACATTCCTTACTGTTTCCCTTTTCCTATATAACAGCTGATCTTCATCTCTGCATTTATGGAATACCAAGCAGAAAAAGATCGAAATATTTTTAAAGCAATTTTTAGATAATTTTAACGCATCTGATAGGTTGAAACAATTTTTCTCTATCTTTAATTAAAAAATAGGTTACTTTCACCCTCATTACTGATTAATTCCTACTGCAGACTGAAAATTAATTCTAAGATCTTAAGTTAAAAGTTACAGATAATATCTACTCTCTGACTATGCTAATCAGTGAAATGCTGCTGTAAATAGCTGGGTGAAAAAGGCTGATGTTTGATGCTTTTAAGCTTTTAGTATCAAAAATTCTCATCTGATGCCACTTGCCTTCAGCTTCTTAAGCTGCCAATTCAATTCATTTTATAACATAGTTATTTCTTCCAGTAAGCTTCACTCTACCTTTATGGATGTGTCTAATTCAGAGAAAAGATTTCAGTATAGATGTGGAATCCTGACATAATGCTAAGAGCAGATGCTGCATAAGATGATCTTCAGCACTAAACCTGTTTGCATGCAGAGCACGCTAAAAATTAAGTAACAAATGTATTAGGGTTTCATACAGTCAGTCACACAGATGGCTTTAAATACATATGCTCACCATAATGTTCTCGGTTTTACTATTTATGAAAAAAACGTTTTCCTAGAAGGGATTTCTTCAGGCTAAATGTATGACTCAAACAGAAGTTGCTTAGATCTCAACCTTTGCACTTTTGTCCAAAAATGAATCACTATAAACTGCAAAGAAAGCATTGTATTTTTATTCTGAGGACATGGAAAGGAGAATTTAGTATCATCTCATAATAACCTTTACAAAAATGTAGGAATGAATTTTTATGAACCAACCTCTAATAAAAATACATTTACAAAAAAGAAAAAGGAGAAAGAGATAAAAGGACTAAACACACACACACTGAAACCGCAGTTATAAAGAGTCACCCCCCAAGTACAGGTTTAGAAACAACTTCTCTGAATTGTCCCCCATATCCCCACTATATCTCTTGCCAACCACCTTTTCCATTGTCTCCTGCAGTGCTTACAGCACTGAAATCGTGAAATCACCATTATTTCCATGGCAACAGCCTGCAATATCAAATCCACAGGATTATAGCTTGACTGTAGAAGAGGGTAAAGAAGCAGCTGGAGTGTGAGAAAGAAAATGCTTACATTCAAACATCTCAGTGAAGAGAGTGAGAAATGAGCTGACAAAGAGTTTATCGTACAAGTGAGACCTAAGTCAAATCCGTGTGTGCACCCATTGAAATTGTGGCTATAGGAGTCATGAAGTTCCAGGTCCAAAGAACATAAGTCATAACTGCACTGCAAGGCAAACCTAATATCTGTGATCATCATGACTGCTCAGCCAGTCAGAGAGCAAGAACTCATTTCATACCCTGAGATGACTCCCAGACAAAAGCCCTTTGTCAGACACTGTCTCCCACCAGTAAAAGCACACAGCAACTGGATGACTAAATGGTGTCTTGCACATTATTAAAGTCACTGCACATAGTGAGAATGTCAACAGCCAGAAGTGTTGCCAGCAAGTAGCAGAAACAAGTATTTTTTACACCAAAGGGTTTTAAATTTGCCTGGTTTTAGCATAGCCTACATTTGCAACAAGTGCCACAACCTGATAGCAGCAAAGCCATTTCATTAAGATAATTTGTATAATGAACCATAAAAAATGGGTCTTAGGATTCTTGTAAATGACATAGGTTAGCTCTATATCACTAGCTGATCAAGATAAGGTACAGGAGGTACAAGGATACTGCAGAACCCGCGTATCACCACAACACAAAGAAGGCACAGCTAGCCATTACATATATTTAGTGTGACTGTTGCCTGATTTTTGTTCTGAATCTCTTCCAGGAAGATTATTGAGAAGGTTGTGTGACAAAGTAGTTGTGATCAAATTTAGGTGTTGCCACTTTCTTGAGATCTGTTGATTCTAATCTCTCTGTAATCAAGTCTCCCCAGCAATGTTACATGGGGGAAAGGAGACACTTCCATTACTCAAGAGCTTGGCTATCACAGAGAGAGATTAAAGAGTATGTAAAGCTGTTTGTACACACTATGTACCAGCAGGAGATCCCTTTAGAATAACATCTGTATAAACAGATGCCACTCCATAAGCCAATATCCTTCAGAAAAAAGCACATCTGCACAGTACTGCACAAGGCATGTTCTATCTGATAGCCTTATTTACACAGGCATCCTGCAGTACCTGAGCAAGGTCCACATCTCCAGGAACTAGGACATAACAAACATGGGACACACAACCCAATACTGTTTATGAAAGCATTATTTTGCTCTTTGCTCATTGTGTGATATATCCCAGTGGAAGACACGGGTATATGCCAGAGAACAACAGGAAAAAGCAACAGTCAAATTTCTAACAGCAGTGAGGCCACAAAGTTAGTGGTATCACTAAATGTTCCCTAAGTGCACAATCAGGAAATGAGGACAGAGAACTCAACTGAATTGTTCTTTGTCCTGCACCATAACTACAATTGAATAGGTAAATTCAGATTTTGGGGAATCTACTGAAGCAACTGCAGTCACAAAGAAATCCAAGTACAATCTCATTGAACAGAAGACCCTAGAGATAAGTCTAATGGTACAAGGCACCAAAGACTTACACAAGTCAAATTTTCAATACATTAATAGAAAGCAATACTGCAAATAAACCCCATAACTGATAGGAGGAATCATAAGGGTAATGTAACTAAGGAGTGATACAATTTTGCTAACAAAAGTCACTTAGGACATGTGAGACTATCACTATATAGGATGGGAATACTCTTAAATACACAGAAGTACTTCAGCAATACATATATTCTGAAAAGAAGTGAGCAAATGGATATAGGTATAGAATGCAGTACACAGAAGTCCATGTCTGACTACAGGAACCAAACAACAGCACACGACTAAGAAAAACAAATGGATGGTCAACCAATATTCTTGGTCTTCCACTAAGGCACCAGCGAGGTTCAGCCTTTAGAGCCTGAAAAATAGCCACCAGCTACAGGTAAAGAGATGTGCTGTATCATACTTACCCATTTGGTTAAAAAGGGCAAAAGTTGGCTTGAAAGGTTCCATTAGAAACAGACCTTTCCAGAGGATTACTAAACAGATGTCTAGTAGCTACGGTTGATTTGGAGCAGCGTGCTTCCAATTCACACAACTGAGTAACAAGCAGACACTGGAAACTTTCCTGTGCATAGATATATCCTTCACAACAAAAAATTCTTGCACAGCAACGTGATACATCATCCTCTGCCATCCTTCTCGCCACGCTTGTGGGCATTAGTCCATAGCAAGGCAAAACAAAGCTGAAACAGAGGGAGCAGTAACTAAAGCAAGGCAAATAAGCTAACACATTGCTATGAGTTCTAGGTCAAACACCAATTGCATAACACCGTTAAGGACTCTTCAATAAAGTGACAATTTGACACAGCAGAAGCATATGATGGCTATGGGCTGTGAGAAGGATATATCTTTCTTAAACATCCCCCACCCATTTTTTCCTCCTTCACTTCCTAGTTTTCCTCCACCCTGATGAAACTACTCCTACAATGAGATCATTGAACCAGTTCTCTAGCTGCAGGTATGCTGACTGGATAAGCAAGTCCTCAAAGCTCCATGGCAACAGGCTTTGCCTTCCTACGATGCCAGATACCTGGCAGGCACCCGATACTTAAAAATTTCAGAGGCAATATGTTATTACTAGAAGATAAAAATCCAGTGTAAATGTGGGAGATGTATTTCACGCTGCCACAGTGCTATCTGGAACCTACACAGTAAAATAATATAAAAAGCCTGGCTGGTTTGACTTTCTCTAGTACCTAAAAAGGCTGGGAATTTTAGAGAATCTTGGTAACAATCTCATTGCAGCAGACCTTTAGATATCTTGTTTAGATAGCAGGTATCCCCAAATCCCAGTGAAAGGCCTAAAAAAGTGATGTTAGAATTACTGAGTGAATGGACAGGTGACAGTGCATTCACTACCTGCGCTCCCAGGAGAAAATTTTTCTTACGATACTGTGGTAACATATACTGCCAAACTTCTTCCACAAAACCTAACATAAGTTGCCATATCCTCAGTGTCTCACTGACACCCATGGACAATTTATATACTGGGCATGACATTCTATGCTATAGAATATCCCTTTGGCCAGTCTGGGTCAGCTGCCCTGGCCATGCCCCTCCAAGCTCCTTGTGCAGCTCCTCACTGTAGAGGGTAACACACCAAAAAGTCCTTGACTTGAAGCAAGCACCACTTAGCAACAACCAAATCATCAGTGTGTTGTCAATACCATTTTCATACTGAATCTGAAAAACACAGCACTGACCCAACTACTAAGAAGAAAATGAACTCTGTCCCAGGCAAAACCAGGACAAGTCACAAAGAGAAATCCAACAATTTTTTCATCCTAGCCAAAATTTTCAAATAAATGCTTTGCAAAATTCAGTGCTATAGTATACAGCTCATACAACATCATCTGGGACACTGAACAAGTATGGAGCATACCTGTGAAGAAATAAACATCAAGCATGTACCATATGCAGTAAACATTAAAAAAAGATATGTAATAATAAAACAGAACCCTATTCAAATTATATATCCTCATGATTTAGAGAAAAGCTCACTACAGAAATCAGTTATTGACTAAAGCTATGGAAAAATCAAGAGGAAAAAGAGCTCAAGAACACATTGGCATTTGGAGTGGAGGGGGCTGGGGGACATGGTATAAGAAATCCAACTACGTTTTTCTTTGGTTGATTTATGAAACCTTAGTTTGTACTAATTTCCTCTTGAGACCTGATCACATTTCATGATAAAATCTACCTGAATAAAAATTCTTATCTGAAAAGAAAAATAAAAATAAACATCAAAGGTGTGCATTAAATAAATAACTGTCCTATGTGTCACACTGCATTTTCCTCGTCTCAAATTATCAGCTGAAAGTACAGAAAAATTTAAAGTCTGTAGCAGCAATACAGATTCACTATTGAACATAAAACACTTCTGTGCAAATGACTGCAAACTGAACTGGAGAATGCAGAAAACAGATGTTACACATGAAACATTACTGCAAAGTACTCATCACAAACAACTCCCACCCACTGGCCAGTCAGCATGTACTATAACATTCCAGAGAGACTTGGCAGATAATTTCACAGTCAAATCACGAATATTGATGCTCACAAGCCAAGATGTTTGGGTTATTTGTTGTGATTACTCTTTTTGAATTTAAGTCTTTTTCTTAGCCTGCAAACAAAGCTTCATTTTTTTAAAGACATTTTTCTTACCTGCTAAATAAATGTCAGCAGCAGAGACAGTTGTGAACTAATAAAGGTGGTTGCTTGGCTCCATATAATGCACTGAATTATTCTGCTCTTTGTGTAACTGACAGTTTTAAATTTGGGAGGGGAGGGGTAGTCAAACCCAAAAGCACCTACAATGACATCATCACTCACACAAAGGATATTACTTGCTTGTGAAAATGACTGTTCACGTAAGGAACTGCATTAATGCAGACAAAAACCATTTGCATGAATGCTTGCAAACAGTGAACAGCAGAGGTACATGAACATGAATCAAACAGCTGTTCAGAATTCAAATTAATGTTTGCAATACATGTTTTGCTGTATTTGGCAGCTCTAATCATAAGCACCAGTTGCCAGAGGTAGGCTCTGGTAGTTTCAGTACTACAATCTGTAAAATTTACAAACACATAGCAAGCTAATTCCACTTAAGAGACTACGTTGTATAGGTACAGGGAATACCATTAGTATAAACTTACTCATATATTTTTGCTTACAGCAGTGGTCAACTTAAACAAACATAAAATAGGTAAAGTCTTTCTCTCCTCATTTGCTTTAGCCTAGCTAAATCCACAGCACCAAGTAAATCCTGCAGGATAAGACTGCACAATTCAAGCTAGAGAATGTGTTCTGGCACTGCAAGCCGAATGCTGCCAAGTCTGCTCTTTGCAGGGTTTCTATACCATCACTTTACAGTACTCCTGATTTCACACTTGAGTACTAATCCACTAATCTTCTAGACTGCCTACACATTGTTGTACACTCTAACACATGCCACCTAGCTCCACTGGCAATGAATTTAAAATGCAGAAACGATGCTGACATATGCTCACCTCTTGCATCTACAAGCGGTACAGATGCTGATAGATCTGGCTCCTTTAGTCTTCCAAAAGCATCTCACATGGTACTACATGAACCAAGCATGCAAATATCCCCCTCTCCATCACCCAACAAGACTCCTGCACTCCAGCAGCAGTGAAATGGCCTTCTAATTCTTAGCTACATCAATTGATGTCAACAGTTGAATGAAATGCTTGTATAATTCAGCCAACAGAAGAAAATTCTATGCTAGTTTTCTTAAATTTTCTCTCAGCATGGTCCCCAGAGAACAAAGAAAAATGAGTAAGAGGCAGTATTAATTCAACCAGGAAGCCAGGACCTAAGCATTCAGGTCTCCAGCAATGAAGGTGCAACCTGGTAGAAAGGGATTCAGAGGAATTCAGCAAGAGGGCCTTCCTGTCAATATGAGATTTGTCCACAAAAGCTGTTTGAGCTTGTGTTTAATTTGTAACAATTTCCTAAGCTTGCTACAGCAAGCTTTCCTTTCTAGAGGAAAACATGACATTCAGGACAAAGACATCCTGAAGCTGGGTCACAAACTCAGGTTCAAATGCCTAACCTCCATATAAGTCATCTAGTACACTATTAGCAGCACCTGTCAAAGTCCTTTCCACAGTCTTCAGGTAATGCTACTGAAGACCTGGTATTGGGCACTTCTCTTCTAGGTTTTGAGTTTTCATGATGAAATTTCATCAGTTAAAAATCCCTTCACCCAAAATCTCTGCAGAAGATTTTCTTTTAAAGAAAAGAAAAATTTTCAAAGAAAAAAAAATATTACTACTTGTATCCCAGAAGAAATTTTGAAGTTTGTATGGATGCTTCCAGCAAAGGCTTACTACTATTGGCATTGACTGTATTGCAGACTGCTTGCAGCAAAGGTCTGGCCAGAAGTCACAACTCTTTCTAAAATTTAAATGTGAAAAGAGAAAAACACAGCTACAACAGTAGTCAGTCCTGCTGACTTCTACAGATACACAGTTTTAGAGAAGAGTGAGCATGTAGGTGATGGGAAGAACCAGCTTTTCCGTCATCTGGAATACCAACACATCTTTACTGCACCTCTTTGCAAAAGGACGTACAACATTTGGCTTGCTGAGCACCTTCCCAGAAACTGGAATGAGGTTCTGAGACTGGCAGCTGTGTATCTGGCACAGCAGCTTTGCATTATGCTGTTTCCAGCTGCAAGAATGGCAGTAGGGTTCAGCTCTGTAATGAAGATTGGAACGCTATCAACTTCCTGAGTGCTGGAAATAAGTGGCCTTTAATATAAATTTTGCCCAGATTAACCCATGTAGTAATACTAAATGGCTCACTGCAACACCTTTTCACACTACTTCAGCGCTGATTTTCCACACTGTTCTTTCAAGAACATCAATCTTGTGCCGTGCATGCAGAGGAACTGCACAACACGGCAGGGAATCTTGTGTATCTCCTGCCAAAATCCAGCATGGCCATGACTGGTACATGCCAAAGGGGCCTTCCCACCTGCCCAGCCCCAGCAGACGTCACTCAGCTCCCTGTTAATGCTGCATTAGCACACAGCCTGGCTGCTCCTTCACCACTGCCATCAAAGCCTCTAGAGAGCGTGAGTTCAACAGCTCTCCTCTTCTGCCCCATGATCTCTGCATCTTAACACAGGGGGTAGCCATTCTCTACTCTGAAATATGTAACATTCAATAGATTTTCAAAAATCCAACCAACCAAAACAAACTCATAAAAACATTCAGCATGTCCAAATTCAGAACATCTGAACTCCAACAGCAGCAGCATGAACTTGCAACACAAAACCATACAGAAGCATATTTGCAAAACTCACTCTGAACTAGGTTTTCCTATTTTTTCTTTTTTTTTTTTTTTCTTCTAAAAATACAGGAACAGATTTTTCCAGTTTAACTATTTAAGTACTGAGGGATGTGTGCACATGTCCAAGTGGTGACAAGGAAATGTAGATACAAATTTTAGGTAAAAAATGACCAAATATTTCATACCTTGTTCTGGCCCCAATTTTTTGACAATAATAGTACTACTTCTATGTGACAAAAAAAGGGACTAACTTTAGGAGATTACAGTTTAGAAACAAGACAAGTGGGTATTTTGGAGGTTTTCTGCAGAGTGGCAAAGTGGTAAGATTGTCTTCACCTTGTGGTCTGGTATTAACTGTACAGCACAGAATTGTCTTCACACATGAACAAGCAATGCTGAAAATTGCTGGAAAAATCTAGCCTGGCAGAATCCTCAGATCATCTGTTTGCAACTTGCTATAAAAAAAGCCAAACCAAACCAGAAAAAAAAAAAAGCTGCAGTACTTTCTCCATGTTATCATCACTATCTTTCACAACCTAGACATCACAGGCAATATGCAACAAACTTTCTCATTACTATTTTTACCAGATGAGAACTTCCGCTTCTATATCCAAAACCCAAAGGATTCAAATTGGCACAACTTGGCTACCACTATAAAATGCAAAGATGTACTTCTAGCAATGTATCACACCTTTACTTCCTTAAATAATGTTTAAATTACTTATTATCTCCATAGAATCTTAAATTACATACACAGGAAAAGGAGGTTTAAAATTAAAGCAACTCAGGTTCGTCCACCTCAGCTGAAAAATTATTCTGAAGAAGACTCATAGAAAAGTTTCTATAATCTGTTTAATTATCTGCTTTCTTAATACATTGACAGTCTCATATAGAATGAAAGATACCATATCCTTTCCTCCCACTTGTTTTGCTGGGTTAAGAACTGTCTGGATGGATGGGCCCAGAGAGTGATGGCCAACAGTGCTGTATCCAGCTGGTGTCCCTCAAGGATTAATGTTGGGCCCAGCCCTGTTTAACATCTTTACTGATGATTTTGATGAGGGGATTGAGTCTATCATTAGCAAATTTCCAAAGTTAGGTCAGGGTGTCAATCTGCTGGAGGGTAGGAAGGCCCTGCAGAGAGACATGGACAGGTGAGGGTCGTTCTCTTCCCCCAAGCAACGAGCAACAGAAGGAGAGGTCACACTCTTACCTGTGCCACGGGAGGTTTAAGCTGGACATAAGGAAGAAATTCTTCACAGAAAAGGTGATTAGATATTGGAAAGGACTGCCCATGGAGATGTCTAAGGAAAGACTGGACTTGACACTTAGTGCCATGGTCTAGTTAACATGGTGGTGTTTGGTCATAGGTTGGATTCAGTGATCTCAGAGATCTTTTCCAACCTAATTGATTCTGTGATTTCAAGGAATCAAAAGCAAGTATTCAACTTTCACTTCAATTGACCTTTGGTACTTGTGATGTCAGTTAAAAATGGATTTTAGTATTAATTTGCAGAGGATTAATTATTTGTATATGTCACAATACCTTGTAATATTTTAATGCTATCTTTAAGATACTTCATAACAGGAAAAATGCCCTTTTGAATGATGAAAAATGAATCAGCATACTAACATATGCTACCGGAAATTATATATATATATACCAACAAAATAAAAGAATAAGAGGGGTATATTTAGCCCCCTAAGAAAATGTTTGTCATTTGTTCTGTTTTTTAGGCACAAGCAGGAAGTCATCCAATGGGAAAGAAGCAAAAGCAGAAAAAACTGCTATTTTTCATTTATATTGAATACCAGCTAACAACAAAACAAGTTATGATATGTGGAAGGAATAAATAATGAAGAACTGGATTAAAAAAAACTAGTATGACAGAATATCCCAGGTTGGAAGGCACCCACAAGGATCACTGAGTCCAGCTGCAGCAGGGAGTAGTTATGCATTCTTAACTGAAACTAATTAATTCTTTAAAAGATGAAATTGCTTAGCAATGCTGAGTAACTGAATGTCCTTCCTTTCTTGTAACAACTTTTTTAGTGATATAGATTTTGGATTTTGCTTAAGGTAATTTAATATTTTACTTAAAATTGTTTGAATGGTATTTCAGTCACCTGCATATACAACTGATAAGGAAGCATTCACTAATACAGTAAATAAAAAAAAGTCTTTCATTTGCAGGTTGTTAACTTGCAAAGTCAGTCCTTAAGCACACTTTTTCTATCATAGACTTGCCTGGGAATAAGCCTGTACCTTCAAATATTGTACAACACCATACCTGCATCACCACCATGAATTTTTTTAACCAACTTTCTACCTGCTTTCCAACTCTTCATCTGGTCTACCTCACACTCACAAGCTCCCTTCTCAGCAGGGTCTCCAACCAAAGCTAATGAGCTTATCTCATTTCCACCGAGCTGGTGAATGCTGGCAGCAGCTGACAGCGAATGCTGGACAGAAAATGCAAATCTGTAGTTCATGTAGAATACCTGAATCATTAGAGAACTTTAAAACCAGTGACAGCACAGTAGTTTTATTCAGTATCTTTCATGCTGTCATTATTAAGCGGCAGATATTTTTAGCCACCAAAAGCCAAATCCATCTGCAGCAGCCGCGTTTCCAAGGAGACAGAATAATTTAAACACATGTGGAACTACATCTCTGTTTTCATCAACTACTCTGGTACTGGAGCACTTCTGAGTCAGATTTCTCATTTGATGGGGGGAAAGTGATTTGAATACATGGATTTGAGACTGTAATTTAACAGCTGAGCTTATGCTTTCAGATATATATCCATTACCTACAAATAACAAATATTAGGATACAACTACACTATTTTTCAGTCAGTGTTATTTACCAGTGTTTACATTCCAGTATAACAAAAAACCCCAAACAAACAAAGGATACAGCTCACCAGTCTTTCAGAATAATTCTTTGACTCACTGACATTTGGTGCAAATTACTGATTTTTTTAGCAAACATACCAGGCTCCATTTTCTGAAGAAACAGCTAGGAGGAAAGGACACTCCCAATGGTAAGGTACGTAAGTAAGTAGACAGTGGACAAAGCTTCCTCCAGTCCTTTTTAGCACTCATAAGAGTTCTGTTGACTAGTTCCAGTTCTTTATGGCACAAATTTTTAGTAATTGTAGGTCTGCTTTAAGGGAATTCTCTCGGTGAATACAACAAAAATAGATTCATGCATTTACTGATTTTAATCTCTGAAATCTATTGAAACTAAATTCCACCATTTTAGCTTTATAAATATATTTTATAAATATATATACATTCAAATCAGTTATAATCACAATTTATTTACATCAATTAATATTTTTGCTTCAAACCATCAAAACAGGGTCCTGTATAACCATTATTTCCTACATGTAAAATGTGTAGAGGTAAGTCAACAGAGAGCTGACTCATTGAAATCCTTGCCCCAGTGAGGCAAATATCAAAATATCCTATTGTGTCAGTGGGGCCAGGACTTCTGCCTGTAGTCCTATATTCTCATATAATTTGATTTGATAAACAAATCTGCTTTCTGAACCAAGCAATTTATTTGCTGCTTGCCCTCTCCAGACTGTGTGAACTAACAGCTGCTGCTAACACAAACTCTGCAGAAGCAAGCTATTGCAACAATTTATTAAAACTCATATGTAAATGCTGTAGGTACTATGAGATTTATCTGTCTCATACACACAATTACATGCATCTTTTTTTTTCCTTTATGACAAAGATAATTTTATGCCTGAGTTATCAACCACATTCATTCCAAACCTAAAAATAATGCAAAAAAATCTGCAAAATCCCTTTCGATATTTCTTAGGAGCCATTCTTACTGTTTGTTCACCACTAAATAAGACAGTTTCAGAAGCAGTTGATTTTCCTATCCAAACTGAAAGAAAGCATTTTTAGATCTTCCAGCACTCTCTTCCTGTTGGTAGCATACACTGCATTTTCAACAGTGACTATTTCCATCACACAAAATGACCTCTCTTCCTACAGCTTACTGAGCAACTTCGGCATCAATGAGATGCAATGCGTATCCTGTCACATGAGAGAGCTGCCAGCATCAGGCATGCCTATGATTTCACTGTTTATGGATCTCACATCCGTTGAAACCTCCAAGGCAGGAGAAATGATAACGGGAAAAGCTGCTTCAGAGTCATTTGTGAGGAACAAGCAAGATGCCTGCACATGCACTTTTATATCCATGAAATGTTGTGGCAAGGATCAAGAATAACTATTCATAACAGGAATTTGTTTCACCCTTACCTGTAAATCGGGTTTCTGTGTTTCAGCTCTGTCAGTGCAGAATGAAAGGTTTACTCCCCCTTTTTCCATCCATCAGACAGCAGCCATCCAATAACTGAAGTCATCCTGGCATCCTCTGGAACATGCTCTCTCCCTTATTTCCCACTCCCCACCCCCATCTGCACGCTAACAAAATGGGAAAACAGCAAAAAAAAACCACCAAAAAAGCACATCTAAAAAACAGCTTTAATAAGCTACTTAGTAGTCAGTGAGGACACTCAGTACTAAAATGTAATGACAAAATTTAAAGACAAGAAAAAAAAGTCTATTAATAAACCTTCAGCTCCACTACTGAATAGAAATTCTCCCTTTCATCTCCCTTTTGTAAGGAAAAAACAAGCAAACAGCTGTAGGAACACAGTTTCTGCA
Source organism: Leptocoma aspasia (assembly GCA_013399835.1). Classification (NCBI taxonomy): domain Eukaryota; kingdom Metazoa; phylum Chordata; class Aves; order Passeriformes; family Nectariniidae; genus Leptocoma; species Leptocoma aspasia. The sequence continues at coordinate 212,135 of VXAX01004843.1, forward strand.
TGTATACATTCTTTGAGACTGACTCAGCTATCCAGATCTTCAGCGAAGAGTGCTGCTGTGTATTTAGGAAAGCTTGTGATTATCAAAATAGGAGTGGTGCTTTTATACAAACAAGGATCTGAAATCTCAATGCAAATTAGAATAATTCAGAGATGGATGCCAGGAATTTCCTACAAACTATGTTTTCTTTCCGTTTCAGGCAGTATTTATAAGAGACCTGAAAAAGAATTAGTAGATACTTTTTCTCGAATGTTAGCTGTGTAAAACTCTACCTGTATAACGGGAGCGTGTGCATTTATTTTGTTGTATTTATAATACAGTAGCCAACATTCAGTGTGTTGCATGAACTTTACACAGCGCTTTCTACCTAAGTAAGAATTCAAATGCAGAGAATGACTAGGTGAACAATTTTCAATTCATGTGCCTGAAATATACTCCTAGTCTCTTTGCACTTAAATCTAGTTTGAAAAAATTTTTTTCCAAGATCAGAGAATTTTTGTTTTCTACCTCTCTATATAAATCAGGTAGGTATCAGTTCAGTTGGAGACAACAGCATCACATTTAGTTTATGACAGTTTAATTACATTTAAAATCAAAATCAAACATGAGTCTTAGCTAAGATATAATTTACTGCCATATCAAAGCATTTGTACTCCAGGATTTCCCCTTTAAAGAAAAACATTAAGGAGCAGAAGCTGACAAATACCTTTGTGTTTACAAATTTTAATCTTCAGCTATAGCTTTCCAATAAAATTAACTGTGAACTCCTTTAAATACGAGCATCTGTTCTCTTCAATGAATTATTGATCTTTAACCACAGCAAGACTATTCCAATTAGCATACTTTCACTACAAAGTAATAGCTGATTTAGCTTCTGAAAAAATTAGCTGTCAGTCTTATCACAACAAACTGCCAGCAGATCCTGTGCATAACATTCAGATTCTGTCTTTACAAGTGAAGTAGGTGTCTTTTTAACCAAATTACCTCAGTTTAAAATAAAACCTCTTCTTAGATGCCTAGAAAAATGGAAATCCCTTCCTGGAAACATTAAAAAACTATTAGGTTTCAAATCCAAAAAATCAATACAATTTTCCTTAGTGGGAAAAAAGGGAATACTGAGGGACATCTAAACAGACATTTTGCCCTGATAAGCAACACTGAATAGGGAATACTGAGGAACACCTAAACAGACATTTTGCCCTGATAAGCAACTGGCTGGAAGACTTTAAATTTATTTTCTTTTTGATCTGCAGAAAGAAATTTGGAATTGAGCACCAACACTTCACTTTTCAGCCAGCCTGAGTGCTGAGAGAAATGAACAGACATACAGAACTGTAGTGCCACAACTAGACTTAATAAACATTTTTTAAATATAGATGCAAAGTGCAGCGCTGTTCCATCCCCAAAACACCATCAGAATTGCTAGTCAGAAAAATGGCCAGTATAAACAAGTAAATGAGAATGCCTTGCAAAATCTGCTATTAAACTAGGAGAGTATTACCAACAAAAACCCCAATAGCTTTACAACAGTCAAAGAATGAAGCAACTCAATACAGACAGACAGTGTTTCTAAAATAAAGCACAAATAGCATTGCTACAAAAACTAATTAGCATTTAGTAGGCTGCTGCTTTCCCCACACTCCACAAGGGCTGCACACACAAGCCTCCCTAGCAGTGGGGTCTGTGCAAATCTCCAGAACCTAACCTTGCCAGTTTCCTCGGATTTCTGTGTAACATCAGACACTCCTTGTGAAACTTGCCCCAATTTGCACATCAAGAATTGAGCAAAGTCGTTTACATGATAAATGCATTTTAAATATATGAAATGCACTTCTGCAGGGTGCTGAGGACATTCTCCTGTGCAGGTGGGGGCATTTGGCTGCCTGGGCAAAAGGCCAACCTACAGATAGCACAGCTGGTGGCCCTGAGAGAGGAAGGCAGCAGCAGCCCCTGCCCACCCTCTGCCAGGACCCTTCCTTCAAGGCTCTTGCCCTTGGCTCCTGCTGGAGCTGTGCTCCCGCTGCTGCAGCCCTGCTGGGAGCCGGCCAGGTGCCCTCCTGACCCGGCCCCAGCAGGCTCCCAGTCCCGCCTGGCAGCCAAGCCCAGCCCCGAGCTGCTCCGTACTGCTGAGCTGCCCCCGGCTTCTGTCTCACCTGCTCTTTCCAAGCCGCCTGCTGCACTGGCTGCTCCCCGGCAGAGCACCTGGACCTGACTGGCCCTTTCCAGAGCCAGCACCTGCTAAAGCTCAGCAACGCTTTCCAGCTCCAAAGTGCCATTATTGGACTAATTAGCCACATATACACAGAGAAAGGGAAACAATCCAGGTTTGTACCCAGTCCATGCTGTGACTCAAGGAATTACTTTTTGTACTTGTATTTGTTCAGCTATTTCTCCTTTTTTTAAACTTACCTATACTTGATACTCCATACAACACACATTTATCTTTTTTCTCCAGAGCCATTACATTGGAAAAAAGGAAAGCTTCAGCAGAAAGCAGATTCCTGCAACAACTTCCTTTGCTTTTTCTTTCCCTGATTATGTCTATTGCTAGCAAAATACTTACTTCTGTTTTCTCTGACTCTGCAAAGAATGAAGTTTCTTTTGGTAATCCCTGTATGAAATAGTTCAACAGTATCGCCTCCTTCCTAAATAAACCTTCAGGCTGGGGTACTGGATAGCACCTTCTTCATCATCTTAGTTTCTCCTGAAATGCAAATCTTTCCAGGTAGCAGAGAAGGTAAGCAATGGGTGAGGGGAAAATGGTCTTGTAGGTGTACAAATCTCAAAGAACTCTGATTACTAGTAACTAATATCTCTTGATCTCCACTTTATACACCACACAAGCACTCACAGCCCCTGGATCCCAGCAGCTATACTCAGGTTATGTAACTTTATGATAGCTTATCACACAGTCCTTCACTAAAACCAATTACTGTAGATCTCTCCTGTCAAAGGTGAGAGCAGCTCTTACATCCTTCATGAAGACATGGGTGGAGCTTGATGTTTAGAGAACGCTCCAGGCAGACTTTTGAGACAGTCACCAGTCTGTTCACCAGGCTACTGACTGCAGGCTCAGGCATTTGCCTAAGACAAGCAGTAGTTACTGGCCAGCTCAGGAGCAGAAGAGCTATCACCTGACTTCTTGTAAGAAGTCAGGTCTCCCACAGCAAAATTGCTCGTCTGAAAGATTGTTCCTCGGATGTTGAAACAAATTTCTCAGACGGGTCTAGAAATAAGACCTTATTCACGGTTCTGCTAGCAGAATCCCAGGACAGCATGCCATGTTCCACACATTAGATCTACTGGATCTCCTGAGTGCAGACAGGTATTGTAACACCTTGTTTCTCAGCATCCTACGTGTCTATGCAAAGATACTGGAAGCAGGAGGAACCTGGCTTGTAAGGTAGCAATAAGACTGTGTCAATTTCACAGACAATGCCAATTCCACGTGGCAACTCAGGATATCTGGTGTTGTTACAAAATGTGCCACCATGGTCTCCAGGCAGAATAAACACCAATAGAGGGGAAAAAAAGAAAGTGATGAATGAACTGTGTATGACTTACTGGTGTGTACTCAGCTACCTAGAAAAATCCTGCATGGTAAAAAAAACTGGAACCCATTGATGTTTGATTATGAAACAATGGGTTTCTTATTAATAAGAAACCTAGGCCAAGGTTTCCCTAATTTGAAATTGCTGGCATTGCCAGGAAATTATATATGATTTATCATTGAAAACAAATGGAAAATGGATGCTTCTTTCTCACAAATGGCAGACAAATGTCATCATCTAGTCTTAAGAAATGCCTGCAGAATTCCAGTATTCTGAGGTTTAAGCAGTTTGAAGCTATCAAACAGGCTATGTGTGATACAGTTTTCATGAGTCTTTGAAAAAATAAACACCAACTCCACAGTCAAACAGCAATGTAAAAATGCAGAATCCATACAACAAGTTATATAGGCTTCAATGCCCTACTGACTGCATTCAATGAAGCCTGAAGGGATGACAGTTCAGGTTGGAAGAGGTGGTGGATAATTATGGGCAATGCACAATGAAAGCACATCACCCCGTATTTTGAAAACCAAAACTGCCTCAGGAAAGAATAGGATTAATTAATGACAGCATTCATACATTTTTACTCTTTAACAGAACCTAGAAGACTCTACTGTGTCTGAAGGAGCTGAATAATGTTTGTTCCTGTTCAGAACAGAAACAAACCAAGCCCTTTTTCATAAGGCACATCATACTGGTCAGTGGATCTGGCACTTGAATATATTCCTCCTGTTACAGTATTAAGGAGTTTTTTAACTATTAAGGAGCTCTAAAAACTACACTGAGATGCTCGGATTGCAGATGGAGATGCAGATTGAGCTCTGGGTGGGAGACAAGGAAAGACAAGAGGCTGTGAACTGCCGACTTTGGGATGACACAGGGCACAAAGATTGGTGATGCTGGCCAGGTGAATGGACACAGAGACACGGCAGGAACTTATTAATAAGAAAGGAGATGAAGTTGGGTGACACCAGCAAGGAGGATGGACACGGAGCTTTAGACTCCTGGAGGAGAAGCGAGACTTTTCCTTCCTGGGACTGTGAAGGCACAAAGCCTTTGCTGGGGTCCCTGCTCAGAGGCAGCTCGAGCTATTTCTGTGTTACTGTGCCAGGAATAAATGCCTTTATGGACACCTGAAGCTCTGCTGGGGGCTGTGCTGGGCATGCCAGGTCACTGGGGCCACCTGCCGTGAAGGGGCTCTGGTCCCAGCTGTGCAAGTGTGGCCCTGGGAGTGCAACTGCCAGAGCCCCGGGAATGGGCACACTGGGAAGTTTCACCACCCGGGCGAGCGGGGAATGACTACACTGCCCATTGTGCTGCTAAAGGCCAAAAACACCTGCCATAGTTTTAAGACAAATAGTACTGCAGCACCCATTATAAATAAGTTTTTCTTTACTCCTTGGTAAACAAAACCCAGGAAAACCAAACCAAATGGTCCTTTCTTCTGAAAATATATGTAGAGAGCTGCAAGTGAAATCAAGTAAAATTAAAACCAAAACCAACCAAACAATTTTAAAATCACCCAAAACTAAAACAAACAAACAAAAACAACAAAAAAACCCCAACACCACAGAAACCTCCATGAAAATAGTGCCAGGTGAGAACAAATCTCATGCAAAACTGAAAAACATATTCAAGGCAGACTAATTTTAACCTCTTAGAAATGCAAGTTACATACATTTCAAGTTTTTCAGACTCCCACCCACTTACCAACATTCAATCTATAGTCCTTCAAGCAGCTCAAAAGTATAGCCATCTGCCTTCAGTCAAAGCAAAAGTCATATAACAAACGACACAAAAAGAGACAAAAGGTATGCAAGGAACTTTTGCACAAGATACATGGATTTGCATTAACTCATCTGTGATTATCTTATAAAGCAGCTTTCTACTATGGAAATTATTTCTAATTTTGCTTATTTGCATACCAACTAAGTCAGGTAAGCGCTTCCCTAAATCCAGAATTGACTTCTCATAACTAAATAACAATACAAAAGCCTAAAACATCAGACTTCAAAAACAAGCTTCTCTTGAACCATAACCTACGCTTCACGACTGAAAGGCAAAATTAAACAAACCTGGAAAAGTTTATTAACCCAGTTTTTATTAGTGGTAAATAAAAATTCTTGGCTTTTAGCCTTATCTGCTCCAGTGATGGTGGCACAGCACAGTAAGGGAAAAGAGGAGGTGCTACCTTTTTAAAGGAACACAGACACGGGCTGACAGCGAGGTCAGGGAGGAGTACCACTTTTCACTGCTATGACACAGGTACCCTACAAGATTTTACTTAATCAACACAGCTGAGTACCTGAAAGATTAATGAAGCCAAATATTATGAGTTTAAGCATCTATACCACAATTAGTTACAAATATCTAATTCAAACAGGAGAGGTGGAAAAACATTAAGAACGGGAATAATATGTAAATACATTTCCTCCAAACATTTGATGCTTACCCCAACTGTGGGCATCTCATTTTTTTCCAAGAGTAAAATTAAAAATCAACTAGATTTAGATAAATTTTTCCCTGAGTATTATGATCCTGGTTTCAACCACATGCACAGTGTCCTAATCCTCCTAATTTGTTTTTTCCTGGCAAGTTTCTGCTCTCTCTCCCCCACCCAGCTTCATTCATGAGTCTACACCTACCCTATCCTCAGCCTCACCTATTGGTCTTATTCATATTTATTCATATTGGTCACTAAAAGTAGCCCTTAGCCTTTTGTTTTTATTGGGGATTGTGGGGCTGCCCCCAGTCAGCTCACACAGATCACCAGAGAGGTCACAAGGCTACACTGATACCTAGAAGTCACCCTTCTCCTGTACTTGATATTGGATTTTTGTGCCATATGCTACATGTATCCATGTGCCATCCAGTGATCAAAAGAGGCATCAAATGGCAAATCGGCTCCTTAAGTACATTATACAGACAAAACATTTTTTTTTAAATAATAACTTCTGGTGTAAAAAATTAATATTGTTGTACATTTCTACCAACAAAAGTACTACATTTTTAAACGCACTTGGGCAAAATTTAATTCCAGAAGTCACTGAAGGAGCTCCTCCTTTACCCCATGCATACTTTAAAGAAAGGCCATGCACTGTTGCTATTGATAGTACTCACTGTTTTTCCCCAGTGCCGCTGATGCACAGCTCACCAAAACAGGCAAGGAAAGAGCATCCAAGGAAATCATGTCCAGTTCATAAGGACATGTGACTAACCAGTACTACCAGCCTTTCCATACAACCACTTCCTTGGGGCCATTCTCATGCCTGTTCCATGCATGGCTTTGTCCTAGTGTGTTTGTTTTTAATAACATAAAGAAAAATCACCATTGTACATGAAACAAACACAAGAAGTTATGCATCACATAAAGATTAAAGATCTATAATCACAAAAGATGATGAGTAGGGCATTAAGTTAAGCTACTGAATGAATAGTAAGCAAATTTAAAGCTTGTAAGTGGCAGAGATGTTAAAAGAGGGAGGGAAAATTTATATGAAAGATCAGTAGCTTCTTCAGAAAATTTGAAAAATGAAAGGTCATTATTTACCTTTTTGCTCTGTCATTGCTAAGGTAGAATTCAAAATGTACATAATTTTGCTGATAAATTAAAATGTCCTCGTTTCCCAAGTGACAGGAACTTCAGCTGCACCAAAGAAAGCAGTGCTCTGCAAAAATCGACCTGTCTTCACACACAGATCTGCAAAAGCATTCTAGAAGACAACACTAACTTGGCAGGGAACAAGTGTCTGGTCCCTATTTTCAAATCAATCCTGCAAACAAGAAAGTCCAGCTATCCCTACACACAAGTGAGTGGCCCAGCATTAGAGTGTTATGCCCCATTTCATCCAATATCAACCCAGAGAAATGGCAGGCCCTTGCTTAGCACTATCTTCCCAACATTATGTTATATCTCTGAAAGATGCAGTGTCAATTTCAACACTTTCAGGCCACAAAGAAACAGTATCCAAGTCTCTCATTTTCTTAGGAACTGCTCTCAGCTACAATAAACAAGTACATGTCTATCACTGGTAGAAGAGAAAATCCTATTACATTAAGAGTTCACCCATAGAAAAGAGATCAGTGCTTTGAATTTCCAGTGCACAGAGCTGACTGTACTCTAAAGCTCATAAATTCAGGTATCCTACAGTGCTAGTATGCCCATTTCAGCAAGGTGGAAGCCTCAGTGAAATGTAGGATGACTGAATTTCTCTTTACATGTTCTGCAGACACAAGTTCTACTGGCTATGTTAAAAACACAGTAAGCATTACTTTAAAAGTTGTAGCTGCAGAGAGACATCAAATGGATTTCCTGACTTGCAAATGCCTTTTTAATCACCTTCAGTGCAGCAGCAAGGAAATGGTTAGCAGAATCACAAACTTTGAAGGAGCCATACCAACAGAACGTCAGGGTTGGCAGTGAAAAGCAGGGTAGCCAAAAGCAACAACCAGGAACTAATTTAAACAGCTTTCTCAAGACATGTCAAACAAGGAAAGACAAAATTGTCACTGGGCAGAGAGAGCTCTTTTCAGACAGATCAGCTTCTGAAGAGAGGTTCTGGAAGAATCCCAAAGTTGTCATTAAAACCAAAAAGCTTCACTTCTTACACAAACTGTTAAGCCTTAGGCTAGGAACGATTTTCAAAGCAGTGACAAGAGTCTGCTTTATTTTGCATCATTGTGAATAGATAATTTTTGGTGCAGTTAATGAGTGACAGAAGCTGGAGAACAGGCTTTCCTTCAGTGTTCAGACACACAAAATCAGAAAGTCATATGCAATGAGAAGTCATTCAAGCTCTCCTTTATTTAGAACAAGTGTTTATATTCAGCGTGTCTGTAAGGGAGAGGTGCAGACAATGGTCTCCACAGTCTTCCTACTGTATCCCTTACAGATCTTCTTATACAAACTCAATCAAAAATTGTCTGAAAAATCTCTCCAGTCAGGTATCTGTGTCCCACAACGAGAGATGCAGTGCTTAAATGTAACTGGAGGGACTCTGGGGCAGAAGAAATCTGCCTTTGATGATCAGATGGTTCCTGTCTCACAGGTAGGTGGTATGAGGAAAAAAAGATGGCATCAAAGATAGCACCCTTATACAGCTACATCAAACAGGGAAAATAATGAAGGGTGGCCACCAGACAATCCTGTCAGTATCTCTGCTACATATTGAATATGTAGAAATACAGTGTACAGCACAAAAACTTGTCTTTGTAACCAAGCTAACTTCTCTTATCTATTAGCATGACCATTAGCACTTCCCTAAGGGTAACCTTGAACAGGTTTAAAAACGGTCTCACTTATAAATAGGTTAAGTATAAAAGGGTAAAGGGTATCATCCACTCAATGTTATGGATTAAAATACAATAGGAAAAGTTCAATATAAACTGGAAGATACAGGAAAGCCATTTCAAATATTTTCGTATATCACATGAATTACTATTTTTGCTATTTTAACTTACTAATGTATAGTTCTCACCGAACACTTTCACAAGCAACACAAAAAAAACCCATTTTGGAACAATTTAAACTTCTAGATGAATGCTGATCACTCTATACAGATTGAAAAGATGAGTTCCCTAACCATTTATTACTAAAACTAGACTAAATATCAATTTAAATCTCTTTTAAAAATTGATTTTTTAATCAATTTTTTAGTCCATCTTTTTTAAAAAATCTAATAGTGAGATGCAAGCAATTCAAGATATTCTAACAAACATTATATTTCATTATAGTGACACAATATGATAAGATAACAGAAAACCGGGCAATTTTAGCTGTATTCATGGGGCTTTCCTTCTCTCTGACTGACATTTACAGACTTGATGTTTAACATCTCTTAAGGAAAAGAATAGTTTTGATAATAATTAAGTGAATGTATTCATTTTACAGGTATTGTATCACTATAAAAACTACAATTTTTCCACATTTTAACAGGAATTTTAGTCACACCCAGGATCAGCAGCAGTATGAGCAGAGTGTTTCATCAGTAATATATCAGATGCTGACAAGAAAGCCTGATAGTGATCAGTTCAGGAGCTATTCTAAGTCTTTAAATTATCTTCATTAAGCACAAAACATGGTAGTGATCTTATTTTAATACCAGCATTTTTATCAGACTGTTCCTTAAAAAAAAGACTGAAGTAATTACTTTTATTCATTAGTCATTCTTAAATGTAACCCACATTGCATTCTGGAAACAAAAGTGGGAATTTTCTTTAAAATCCCTCTTCATAAGGGAGGTACCACAACCAAAGAACTCAGCAAGAGCCTCAGCTCGGTGCAATCACGCACTGACACCTAGTGAATGCTTGCAGTTAAGAAATCCTGTTGCTTATCTCCTCATCGCCCGTGCATGACAAGTGTTACCAACACACTCATGCTGACAAGATGCTTCAAATACAATGTTTCCCTCATTCCAATTAGGGGCACATCAGGATGTGCAGTATTCCTGGTACACGAGCATGAGAAGACACATGAAGTATGTGACCAGCTCAAAAACGTGTATGTCCCTATAAAGGAGTCCCTACTTTGTTTTATTTTTCACGTATAATGGCAGCCTAGTGACTAGAGCTCAGTATGGCAGTGAGAACAAGCAGACAGACAAGTTCTTCGAGACGAGATGGATTTTGCAAACCCCCAAATCCACTCAGGGAGTCAGCTGGCTCCACACACAGCACAATTGTTTTCTTTCCATTATGCAGCAGATGGTGCTGGAGATGATCTGAAAAGCCCTTAAACGTGAACGGCACATGCAGAGAAACAGTGGAGACTGCAACCAGAGGATTTATAGCCGAGAACAATCTGGGGTCAGTGATTATGTCATCACATTGTCACTCCTAATGTGTCTCAACAGAGATGCAGAAGGTAGCTGTTCGACCCATTCATCGAGCTTCATGCAGAATCACCAGCCTCACATCCTCACCAGAAACAACAGAGTTCCTGACATTGTTACTCAACTCCTCTTATTCTTTAAATGCATTTAGGGGATCCCTTTTCCCAAATTTTCTCCATTTCTTCAGCCTAAAACCCAAGGTAGCAATTATCTGTTCTCTTAGATTCTTACGGAGCACTGGACAAATTATTCAGTAAAAAACTGCACTCCCTAGTATTACAAGCAAAGCCAGAAAAACAAATGCCAAAATAAGCCTTCAAGCTTTTACAAGTGAGTTGAGGTTGTGTTGGAAGGCAGGGGAGGAGAGGCAATGGAATACACTGCCAGATGCTATCCATCACCATAAATCTTTTCAGACCCATGTTCCAAATTCCAGTGTTCACAGCTTGAGTTTCTTGAATTTCCAAATAGAATGTTCCAGAATTGCATACAGCATTATGAATTATATACCTCTGCAGCCTGTAAGCATTTTTCCAATACTAACTCTGAATTGACACTGGTGGAAGTTAGGTGGAACAAAAAGTTAAAATTAGTCATTCCAGAACTTCGAGCTTCACTTGAAAAAAATGATGTGTATCCAGGGTATTCATGCTTGGCTCTGAGTGCTAGGCTTAATTTCTCTCATGTATATGCAATTTATTTTGTTGCAGCTATAACCTATGCAGGTGATAGCAGTAGTGTAAAGTCTTTAACAAATGGATATTGGGATGAAGTTATTACTAAATACTAGATTGCTTTTTCCTGTATGATCCCTGTCCAGCAGAACTGCTTGTCTTTGAATGAGTAGCTACAGTTGTAGAAGTCAAAGTGGTGTTTTTTCCTTTTCATGATTCCCTAATAATCTACATTTGCATGTGGTGACAGTGGCAGGGGGAAACAGAGGTCTCCCAGCCCAAACTATGAAGACCAGCAGGCCACTGGCAGCTGCCTTTACTTTCCAAATCTGTTTTTAATGCCTCTCTAAATTACTTATCACACATCATGAGAATAAATTTCTTAGATGCACTGTTCAGAGGCTTTTACAACATTAAATTATCTAGTTTACCTGTGCTGTTTGTTTCAACAACTCTATCATTCCCATTTTCTTTTTTACCAGTTACAAAACAAAACAACTCAAACTAAACTGTGGGGTTATGGTGGGAACTCGACACATCTGAATAACTGGCTTCTTATTTTGGCATGGTTGCTCAGAAAGAAAAACAACAACACAGAAAACCTATCTAGCTTAGAAAAAATGACCCAAGCAGAGTTAGTTTATCAAGGCTTATCTTATAGCTATTTGGTCCAGGATACACCTCAAACATCCCATACCACTTGTGCTCATCTGAGACGGCGAGGGACAGACACTGAAAAACACATAAAATTACTGCCACTATTAATAAATTTTAGTTTGTGAATCGGGTGACAATTTTTTCATAATTTCTATACTATGTTAAAAAATTAGAACAGGTAACTGTATTCTTGTCAAATAAGAATTCACACTTAGGTGTAAACATATGGGCAAAACACAGATGATTAAGGGGAGGAACCTGAGGGGAACAGTAGAGTGCCTGATCAGCTTTCAATGATCAAAATTTCTTCTGTAATAAAGAATATTTATACCCCCTCAAACCAGTATCCTGCTTTGCAGTTCAAAAATCCTTGTTGCCATGGGAACTGCAAAAGAAGCCAGTTGTGACACAGCAAGGCTGTAACAGGAAACAAGTCTGCTGTGAAATGACCAACAGTCCAGGGTTTTGTATAAAAATGCTTGAATATTTTCAACCTGAAAACAAAATGCTGCCTCAAATCTTACTTCCAAATCCTCCTTCCACCAATATCTTGCAAATTTTCACTAAAACCTGATCATATATATAGACATTTTTTATACAAAATGAGGTAATTTGTATTTCATATCTACTACATCCAGTGCAGAAATACCTACTTCCATGTGCGTCTTTTCCAGGTATATTTGGTACAAAGTGTACCAAAGTGTACTGATTTACAATACTGTACTTGATGTAGAGAGACTGAGCAAACAGATCTCAAAAAAAACAGGAGACAAAAGACTAAAGCACACACACACACACAAAAAAAAAAATACTGCATAAGACAAACTACATAAAGGAAGATTTCTAATGCAATTATATAGAACAATATTTCAAGGGTACACATGCAATTTGCCCTTTGTATCTGTTCTCACCAGGTAACAAAAAACAGCGCTTGATTACTAAAATAGAACATCGTGCCTTTTGAGAAGGCTGTTGGCACTTCAAAGCAAAGCGAAAAAGCAGTGTCAAACCCAGAGTCATGCAGTTCCCACTTGAACACAAACAGTTTGCAGAAGTGTGAATAAAAAAACCCAACCGGCTGATCAAAGGATCCATGTAATACCATGGAATTCATACTTTCAAACACAACCCTTTCAGTACCCCATTCTAATCTTATCGAGGCACTAGATTTATTTTCCTGTCAAATATGTGTATGATACAAAATGTCTTGAGAACACCACATGATAAGTACTGCACTGAAATGATGTGACCTTTAGGTCACATATGTGATTTGTGACACAGCAATGAAGCTGGGGAGAACCCTGAAGAAAACAGTTTTGCAAAACAGTTACCCACAAAAACTGCTTTTATATGTCAAAGCAGTCTCATATATGTTTAGAACACCTTTTAACGTTATAACTACTTAAGTATCAGACTATTTTTAAAAGAATCCTAGGAAATTAGGTACAAGTCTTATCTGCAGACTGGCTCATGGTTCCAGATTGCTTTGCAGAACCATTAATTAGGAAATACATTTTTTTAATCTGTTTTAACAACACTTGCTTATCAGACAGCATATTATACAGAATGTATTATCACTGAAACCAATTAGTTTGGATTACCTTCATTTCAACCTCCTCCCTGGAGGGCAGATAAGAGCAGCTATCTCCATTTTGGCCATGCCCACTCTCCTTTTTGACCTGGCCTGCACACTCTGGCACAGAACTGTACAGGTCTCGCAAAATGCTTGGACTAATCATCAAATAACTGAGGCTATTGAGAGTAATGGAAAGCATTCCCAACGGAGAGAGAAGTTGTCTGGGAAATGGGAAATTCAACAGGCTTTCCTTTTTTACCTGTCAAAGCCATAGAGCAAATAGGATGAAGAAGGAGATACCTGCATCTTTACTAAGGTCTGCAAAAGCATTTAAACTGGACTCAAGAAATCAAGCAATTTACAACAAAGTGAACCAGTTCAGTGAGAAAAACCTTTAAAAGGTAAAATTTTACTTTCAGAATAGTGTGGCATTATTTGACAAGTTTTTAGAATTAGCAAAAATATAAGCTTCCTTAAATGGGTAGGAAAGTAACTAATATAGTACAATTATGCATACTAGAAGCAGCAAAAACAAAGGAAAATATTAAATCTTCTAGATCATTTTACATGCATGTATCAGTCCTTCACTTAACACTGCATCTATCTGATGAATCCTTTTTCCAGTAACACAAATGCTCTATTTTTCTCAGATTCATAAACACATTAGGAAGATGTCTTCACTGCCAGAGGAATCTGTGAGAGACTGAAAAGATTTATGTCTAGAGCCACTCTGGAGTGCATGTGTGAGGGGGCAGGGGCAGGTCAGGCATTGCCCTGCTCCACAGCCCCCACCCTAGAGCCTGTATCCCAGCCCTGATGGGGCTGCCAATTCCTGGCACACACACAGTGCTCCACACCCCACCTCTGGAGCCCTAACCCAGCTCTTAAGTGGCCAAATGACCACAAGTCCCACCTGGGGGAAGGGCCCAGGAAGGCCAAGGGTATTTAAGGCCAAACACAAAGCAATCAGATGTCTTAACCCTACTTCCTCTTGGAATTTTTAACTCAATACCACTGCAATCCAGGAGTTGGTACTGATATGTGCCCTTTTCTGTATCTTTTCTTCTAATTCCCTCTTCTTGCAATTTTTGAGAACTTAAAACTGAACTGGCTTAGAGTTCATTAAGTTAAATGGGCCAAGTTAATGCTTTGACAAGTGTCTTATGTTGATTGAATGCTGCATGAAACCCTTTTCAAAGTTTCTTTGATTTTCTAAAGTTGCCAATAAAGTTCTTTTTGCTGTTTTGATCTCTTGAGAATACCTTGTCACTACTTCTTCTGTGGGTCTAACTTAGAGTACATGAACACCTATAAGCCCTTTCCAATGGCTCATCGAGCGAGCTGCTTGGGGCCTTTACAGCATCCAAACCTTCTTATCCTCTGGCTCAAAATTTCTCTAAATTAGTGCGCTGGGTTTGGCTTGGATGAGTTAAATTTCTTCATAGCAGCTGGTATGGTGCTGTGTTTTGGATCTGTGCTGGACACAGTGTTGGTAATTCCAGGATGTTTTTGTCATTGCTGAGCAGTGCTCACACACAGTCAAAGCCTTTCCTGCACCTGACACGGCCCTACCAGTGAGGAGAGTGGGGTGCACAAGGAGCTGGCAGAGGACACAGCCAGGACAGCCACCCCCAGCTGAGCACAGGGATATCCCACACCACATGGTGTCACGCTCAGCATACAAACCTGGGGGAAGAAGGGATGTTTGGAGTGACAGTGTTTGTCTTCCCAAGTCACTGTTGGGTGTGGTGGAGCCCTGACTGTCCTGGAGATGGCTGAACACCGGCCTGCCCATGGGAAGTGGTGGAGGAATGCCTTGTTTGCTTTGTTTGTGTGCACAGCTTTTCCTTTACCTACTGAACTGCCTTTACCTCAACCCACAAGTCTTCTCACTTTTACCCTTCTGATTGTCTCCCCCATCCCGCTGCTGCAGTGAGCGAACAGCTGTGCAGCATTTAGTTGCCAGCTGGGGTTAAACCAAAACCATCAGTCACCATCAACCACCTGTAGAAGATTCCCCTATAGAAAGTAAACCAAACCACAGTTCAGCCCCATTCACCCCCCTTCACTTTGAGCAAATAGACTGATGTACATCCGTGCAGTAACATCTGTCTGTGGTTAAAGCAAGCTGTGCTACCAGTGTGACAAGTGCCAAACAAGGCTGTCTGCTGATCTGTAGCATCTCTACAAGGCCATTTGTTTCCAAAATACAACAATTTACAATAGTGAATGTGTGTTGTAACACACATTACAACCTCCTGCAGCTGCTTATTGCTTATTCCCTCCACAGCCGTTGCAATGCAATCACAGAGGCAGGAAATAATTTTAAATTGTCATTAGAACAACCTCACAGAAACAAAAATCTAAACACTAGGCACAAGACCTATCACAAAGATAAATTCATAGCAAGGTAACAGTGCATGCTGCAAACACTTTTTAGACTATTACCCAAGTAAGGGTCCCCACAGAGTGAAGAAACCAGTCTACATTCAAGCGCTTTATATTCCATATATACTACCTAACTCAAAATACAAACAGATTTCCCAAGGTTCAACCAAAATTCTACCACATATTGCAGAAAGTTCTACTTATTTCATAGTAAAAGCTAAATAGACCTAAAAAGCTTTATGATGTGTAAGAACACTTTAAAATAAAGCATGCTTAGTCACAAACTATCCACATTTTCTCATTCTGCTGCACTTAACTGCATTCTCTAAAACAAATTATGATGAGATTTTTAGTGACTAGTGAGGGATGTTGCTGAGGTAACCTGAACTACTGTTCAAACAATAAACATGAAAATAACATATTGAAACAACAGCCACAGATAAGAACAGGCATTAAAAAAGGGCAGATCTTTCCTTATAGTCAATTTTTAAAACCTGTATTTTAGAGATTACTTTAGCCTGCTTTCCTCTGAGAAGCCTAAAAAGCACATAGTTGTTCTGGAATCACCCTAGGGTATGTCACTCCAGCACCTTTGCCCTTGGGTCTTTATTTACATTGCCACTTTTCAGGGTAAATATACTGAAATTTACAAATCCCTTAGAGCTTTGTTTTTTCTACGCAAAAATCCATTCTCCAATTTGCACACTGATAAAGCAAGGGTGACTAATGTAGATGTGAATCTTTTCTGGCAGACTTTTGTTAGCAATCTTTCCCCAGTAAAACATATCCTCATTCAGAACACTGCAATATATGCTGGGTATAATTACCCATTAAGCGTGAAAGAAAATGGGAAACTGAGCATGTTTTGCAGCCTGAAGCAATCTGTTCATTATTTAGCTCTACTAGTCTGGGTCAGCCACTGCCTCTCACAACTGTTTGTCTTCCCATCTACTCAGACCAGAAGATGTTTTAGACAAAGAACGAACTGGAGGTATCTCCTCGCTCCTGACTTTGCTGTGCTGAGTGGATATAGAACATAGTTTCTCACACAGCACTGGCACAGTCTTGCAGCACCACAGGATCTATCCAGAACCGCAGACTACACAGAAATCCTCCGAGACGTTTCCCATTTATTCCGCTCTGCCGGGGACAGCGGGGCTGCCGCCGCTCTGTCCGCGCCCTCCGCGCGGGAGGCGGCCCGGCCGGGCAGCCCCCACACACCCCCAGGGGCTCCGGCCCGAGGGGCGCAGCTGGGAGTGGCAGTGCTGGGCCAGTGGCAGCACCGAGGGACAGCCAAAACCCAGGGAGCCCTGAAGGGGTGCCGCAAGCCACCTCACCTCGCATCCCTTTACGCCTCAGCTGTCACAAACGCCAGGAGAGACAGGCGGTCTTACAGGCGAGGGTCCAGCAAGTCTCCGCTTTGGGGACAGCCGCTCTCTCTGGGTGACTCCCAAACGCAGACGCCAGCGGGGCTCGTTCTCCTCACCCGGATCTCCCAGTTCCTGGGCGAGCAGCGGCTGCGCCGGGCTCCCCCGCCGCCTCTGCGCCCGCACACACGCACTGCGCTTGCGGCTCCTCACCTGAGGCACCGGTATTCCAGCGCTTCCTGGCGCCTCCCAGGCTCGCCAGCCGACCCCGCGCCGGCAGCCGCCCCCCACAGGACGCGGGGCCCCCGCCCTCCATGGGCGGCAGGGAGCGCGGCGAGCGGCGCTGCCCCGGCCGCGGGGCGGGCTGAGCCGAGCGGCTCCCGCGGGAATGCCGCTCCGCCCGCCCCGGCCCCCGCCCCGCGCCTGCCGGGCCCGCGGGAATGCCGCGGGAATGCCGCGGGGACGCGCCTGGGCATCGCCGGTGTCCCGTGTGTCTGTCCCAGGTGTTTCCAGTACAGCTACAGATTTGTTTACAAAACAAACAACAGAGGGAGGGGTACCCAAGCAAAACCACAGCTGCTTGTTGTTTGAGGCGTTTAATAATTTCTTTCTTTGTGCTAGTCTTCTCGTAAGCGCAAACCCCTCCCAGACACATACTGATTATTTTCTGTCTAAGTCAGACAAATATATTACTTACGTACCTGCAATTTTTTCAAGACCGTTCTCTCCACAAAACCAACCAAAGCAACATGAAACTTGTCCTTTAATTACGCATGATGGATGTTGGATTTTTTAGATTTTGGGGTCTCTCATCTCTCCCTATTTTACACCCTTCCCTGACAATTGTTTTTTTACAGCTGAGGTGAAAAATCTAACTGAAACACTGCAGCCTAAGAGCTCACTATACGAGAGTAGCAATACTAATTTTTAGAGTAAACAACCTCAACAGACCATCAGTGGCTGGAAATTGTGGAGAGAAGGGAGGAAAGGCCTGCACCATCCCACTGCTCCATTTGCAAGTGTTTCTCCCAGGGTGCACACCCACAGCTCAGAGTTCCACATCACACAGATTCCTGGGTACACCTGGTTTTCCCAATACCTGTCAGAGGATCTGATGTAGAGTGCATATCTGCACATCTATGATGATTATTAGAGTTCGTGCTTTTAATTTGTTCAGTGTAACCTTCACGGCATTACTTTAAAACAGAGAAAAGTTCTTCTTAGAAATAACACTCAAATATGATGGCTACCTAAAAATTTGGCTCTCGTGTCTTATCACAAAATAATAAATTATACTTAGAAAATAATGAGATAAATAATTTTTTCTTTGTAACACAAAGATAATTCTTCACTTCAAATGTAAAATATAACTGAAATTATACATACATTGCAGCCTTGGTAGCTAGAGACTTCCTTTAATATCCGTTTTTCTAGTTGTCTCAGAATGCCTGATATGAAAAAGGGATTGAAGCATCATGAGCTCTTAGACCTTATCCTACTTGGATCCTGAATAGGATTGATAACCTCAAGAGTGTAAGTTCAAATGATGTTTAAGATCTTTCAGAAAGCATACAGCTTCATTTTTTTTTAACTTTTCCCAAATCTATTTCTATCTATTTCTAATCTAATTTATGTATTCATATTTTATTTTCATAGCACCTCTTTATGTCCAATACTTTTTAGTGGGAAAATAAAAAACGAAGACAAAACCATTAAATACAATAAAAAATGAAGTCTTTATTCTTTTGGCTCAACTGTAATGTGGTTTACTGTTCTTTATGGTAATAGCATTTTCCTGCATGCAGTTCACCGACACACAAGTCAATATTTTTGTAAAAGGAGGAGTCAACATTGAATTTTTGCTTGTGTAAGAAACACAAAATGTCCTGATGTGATCAATTATACAAGTTTGCTATTTAATTCCTGTGGAAAAAAAAAACCATTGTGGATCCCATATTATATTTATAACAGTTCTAGTGCAGCATGAATCAACAAGAATAAGAATAGTCTATGTAAACAAACACTGGTAAAGATTTCATGAATAAAAAGACTACCTTGAAACTTCTGATGCAGGCAGTGCTAGAATTTTAAACAAATCCTCCCCACCACATTTCAATTACAAGTTATATCTATTTGGAAGCAAGTGCATTTTGGACTCAGTTTGAAACTTATTTCACATTAAAATGTGTGCAAAAATACAGTACTAATAAAAAAGCAGAAACCTAAAGCTACCCCATTCTTTCCTTTGTTTCTTATTTTGTGAAGTTCTTGAATTAAAAAGTGCTATGGATAGAAAGTAATAAAAGTGAGAGTAACATCAACCTGAAGATAATTCTCATTTCTTATTTTATGTACAAAACGCTGAAAAATAAAATAAAATGGTATTTTTTACAGTATTTATATTTTCTTAGAAAATTCTATCCATGTAGTTTTCAACAGATTAAGCAGTTTGCAACATATCCTGTACAGTCTGACTATGCACCGTACAGTAGTCACTTAAAATTTTAGAATGCAAAGCAAGAAGCTCTTAAATAGCTGCAAACTATTGCTTGATGTCATGAAAGAATGATGACCAATTGAACAATTTATTTCACTTAACCACTGAGCTATGGCTTCCCATATTAGACTCTTAACAGTGGAAGGAGTAAAATTACAGCAGCAAAGGCAAGATAAACATGCATCAGTGATAGCTTCCAAACTGTCTATAATGGTACAGAATACTTCATATTAGCTGTTGAGAGCTTGCAAATTACACTTACTGTGGTACATATTTGATGCAATAAATATTGTGCACATGTCATTATTTGTTTGCTCAAACATGCACCACGGGATAAAATAACTATTTACATAGAGGGTACTTTTTTAATCAACACATACAATGTCAACCTTGCTGAGAGCAGAAGATGGCTAAATGATACTGCAGGGTGAAGCAGAACAACTTCATAATCCTTATGTTTTGCAGGTTTTTGGTAAACTCAATTTCCTAAGGTCAGGTAAACTGTTTTCTGCAGAAGAATACTTAGAAGTGGACTCTATGTCCCTCGGTGGAATTTTTATGCAGAGATTGTTCGACTGTTGTTAAATGACTTATGAAAAAATAAAACATCTGTTCTATTATTGTAGACTCTATGGGACTTTACAGGCACATTAAGATTTGTCTGGATGAGATACTAGATGGATACTGTTATTAAGCACCTCAACATACAGAGCCACCCTGAAACATGGAAGTAGTCAGACTGCTGCTTTGTGCGACGTCATGTTTCCCATGCATGAACTACAAGTGCAGCATGCCTTCATGCAAATCACCTCTGTTTGTACATTATAGAGAATCCGAGAGTAGAACACCTGGTCCTCGTACCCCCTTCCCCAACATAAAACCCATTTACAAAAATAGTCACATATAGTAATAGTAAACAACCTGTGAATTAAAAAATGGTAAGTTCACCAACACTGATTTTTGTAAAAATATGGCAAATGTGACTGTTGAAATGCTAACAGTGGATACAATTTTTGTACTGTGTGTTTCATGTTAAACACAGAGATTCATAGGTTTGCACCTTTTTTTTTTTTTAACTGGTCCCTACAGTCTGGTTGGCCATGTTATCATCTCTTCAGCAGTGTCAGCTGGTACTAAAAACAACAACCTCCTGTCAAGATGTTACCCTGTTTTACAGAGTTGCAGTATGATGACGAGGGGTCACTGTCTCGCTATAGGCACTGACCTTATATATATATATAATTATATATATATCTATATATGTAAAAACTGACAGTTTGGCATGTACCTCCTACAGGAGTCCTGTTGACACAAATACATACTTTTTCAGGCTGTAAACAGTTTATCACAAACAGCGTTCTGTGTTACTTTTTACTTTCCCTGCTGTCTTTACCTTTATCTTCTTTTTCTGACTTGTCTTTTTCATATTTATCCTTGTCTGGCTTTGTTACACTGTCATAAGAAGGTGGGGAGGTTGTGGATGGGGTCATATCTGTTTTTTCTGGAGTGGAGTTCTCATTTAGTTTATCCATAATCATATCNGCAAATGTGACTGTTGAAATGCTAACAGTGGATACAATTTTTGTACTGTGTGTTTCATGTTAAACACAGAGATTCATAGGTTTGCACCTTTTTTTTTTTTTAACTGGTCCCTACAGTCTGGTTGGCCATGTTATCATCTCTTCAGCAGTGTCAGCTGGTACTAAAAACAACAACCTCCTGTCAAGATGTTACCCTGTTTTACAGAGTTGCAGTATGATGACGAGGGGTCACTGTCTCGCTATAGGCACTGACCTTATATATATATATAATTATATATATATCTATATATGTAAAAACTGACAGTTTGGCATGTACCTCCTACAGGAGTCCTGTTGACACAAATACATACTTTTTCACGCTGTAAACAGTTTATCACAAACAGCGTTCTGTGTTACTTTTTACTTTCCCTGCTGTCTTTACCTTTATCTTCTTTTTCTGACTTGTCTTTTTCATATTTATCCTTGTCTGGCTTTGTTACACTGTCATAAGAAGGTGGGGAGGTTGTGGATGGGGTCATATCTGTTTTTTCTGGAGTGGAGTTCTCATTTAGTTTATCCATAATCATATCTTCTTTCATGGGCAGATCATCTTCCTCTTTACCTTTATCCTGACTAAATATACATGATACCTTTTTGACTTTTTGCCTTAAGAGGTGACGTCTGTAAGCACGCTGAATGATGACAGCAGACACCTCCTCTTGCTTTCGTTTCAATGTGGTCGTAATTGGTTCATAGGAGACTTTAGAAGGATTGGCTGCCATAAACCGATCTTCCATCTGTATTCTGAGGGCGTCCATCTCCCCACTTTCCCCCAAAACACGCTTTGTGAAAGCAAACAAGATGTCCAGGCAGTGAATTCTGTCACCACTCACCATGGGCAGATCCATTGCAATAAGCTGGACTTTGTTTGGTTTTGCTATGAGAAGAGGTGGATCTAATGAAGCTGCAAAATCTGATAATTTACTGAACTCTATGAATTGTGTTGCATCGGGATCAAACTTCTCCCAGACTTCATAGAACATCTCAAAGTCATCCTCGCTCAAGGGTTCAGCGCTTTCTTCAGTAGCAACACTGAAGTTCTCCAAAATCACAGCAATGTACATGTTCACCACTACCAGAAAGGATATGATGATGTAGCTGACAAAGAAGAAGATCCCAACGGAAGGGTTGCCACAGTCACCTTTCACAGAGCTCCCCGGATGATCTTTATGGGGGTCACAGTCTGGCTCCCCACTGTTCAGAATTGGGGCGAGCAAACCGTCCCAGCCAGCCGAGGTGGTGATCTGAAACAGGCAGATCATGCTGTTGCCAAACGTTTCAAAGTTGAACATGTCATCAATCCCAACTTCCCTCTTGACATAGGCAAAGTTGGACATGCCAAATATCGCATAGATGAACATGACCAGGAAGAGCAGCAGCCCAATGTTGAACAGAGCAGGAAGAGACATCATCAAAGCAAAAAGCAGAGTGCGGATTCCCTTAGCGCCTTTAATGAGGCGCAGGATTCGACCGATTCTGGCAAGCCGGATGACTCTGAACAGTGTGGGAGATACAAAGTACTTCTCAATCATCTCGGCCAAAAACATACCTAGAAAAAAACCAAGTTAAATCAGTAAAGAGTATTATTATATTTTAAAACCATTGCCAAAGAGATATTCTACAAGAATTGTAGAACTTTAAGAAGAGTAAGATACTTAAACAGATTTTTAGGAATTAGCCATTCAGTTTTTTACAAAATCTTTGTGTTTGGTATACACTTTTAGGACAAACTGATAACTAGTGTATGTATATTAGCAAATGCTGAGATTAGAGGAATACGCTTTTGTTTAATTGTAACAAATATAATTTCAGTTAATCTGAAGAAAGATCATATGCACAGTAGTATTAAAATTCCATGTAATCAAGTTAGGTTATTAAAAAAAAAATGTATATTTTAAGAGAGCTGCAACTTCTTAATCATACATAACATGAACACAGG
The DNA here is from genome assembly GCA_013399835.1 of Leptocoma aspasia. Classification (NCBI taxonomy): domain Eukaryota; kingdom Metazoa; phylum Chordata; class Aves; order Passeriformes; family Nectariniidae; genus Leptocoma; species Leptocoma aspasia. The sequence continues at coordinate 235,197 of VXAX01004843.1, forward strand.
TTTATTACTAATGACACAGAAATTCCAAACATAAACAAACTGGTAAATAGGTTTGTTATAATTCACAGCAGAATAAAAGAACTGAGCATTGTATTTTGTACCTCAAAGCAGAAAAATAATCTTTTTGATACAAAAATAGCAAAACTGATTTGCACATTAAGGAGTACTTAAAAGTTAAAATAACACAATTTTTACTCAAGTTCTTTCAAGTTTGCTGCTCTAGATAAAGCAAAGATTAGTGTAGTCATTATTTGTTACCACATCTGCTTCAGCTCTCCTTCTGCAGTGCTCGGTGTAGCTCAGGCAGAAAGGCTCTCAAGATCAAACAAAACTGAAATAAGCAATGGGTTTTACCCTGCTGTCTGGAGTGCATGCATCCTACCCTCATAATAGTCCCACACAGAGTTTGCTCTTGGATTTTGGATGACTGGACTCTTTCACCTGCAGCTGTCACTTTAAATTTTATCAAAATTGCCTTTCATGTATGCGTAGGAATCTCTACTGATTTCAGAATATAGATCTAATTTCAACCAATAAAAATGTAGGAGTGTATGAAACCTCTTGCTAAAAAATTCTTACCATACTTTTCAGTTATCTTATGGATAAGACTTTCTAGTTACAAACTTGAACCAAAACATAAATAGATATTACACGCCAAAAATATTTGTCACAGAATTAGACATTTCATAAAAATGAGTTGCTCTTACCTACTATGGAGAGAATGACAACCACAAAATCAAAAATATTCCAACCTATAGTAAAGTAGTAATGACGAAGTGAAATCAATTTCAGGACAAATTCTCCAGTGAAAAGTACGATAAACACCAGGTTAATCCAATATAAAATATTTTCCATGTCTTCACTCTGATCATCTGTTTCTACCATCATTGTGACCATGTTAAGGCAGATAAGTATCATGATACTGATATCAAATGCTTGTTTTGTTACAAAATCAAAGACCATGCCTTGGAATTTGTTCTGTTATAGCAGAAGAAAAAGAAAAAAAAGGTATTTCAGATTAATACAGTTTTTCTTACATCATGTATTTTTTTTGCTTATGAGTTATTTCAGCCTAAGGCATAATAGAAAAAATCCAATTTTTAAATAGATGTGAAAATAACAGAAAGTATTTTTATTCTTACTGCTGGTCGAGGTATAGGCTTTTGTGGTTTCTTTGAACCCAACTTTTTCATTGCATTGTAGTATTTCTTCTGTTCTTCTGTCATAAAAATATCTTGACCTCCAAAGTAAACCCAAGAGACAAAAACTGGTTACAATCATGTATTGATTGATTACTTATAAATAATATTAATGATCACTCTTGTTCACATTCTCATCTGTGGGAAAATTTAGGACAGACATAAAAATCCTCTTTTATGATTTTTGTATTAAGTATTAAGCTATAGAAAGTGTTGAGTTGGACAGCTGGAACACTGATACCTTTTCAGGCAGTGTTGACAAAACACAAAGACTAAAAAGGGTACAAATAAAGATAATACAATGTTTATTATCAAAGTTCAGAAATCCATACTGCTGAGCTCTGTGACACGATGGTAGTATAGCAAAGAGTTTTTATACGTACATTTAGCTATTTTAATGGTTAGCCTTTTTATGAGTCAATTAAGGCTTCAGTCTCAAATCCATATCTTCACAAAGATGACATTGAGTATTTCACTAACCATGGAGAGTCATGGATTGTCACTTGCCCAACAAACCAAGCTATAAGTTTTAATAATTTAATGTATTTACTATGAAGTGCTCTTAACTAATTTATCATAAATATTTATTAATTGTCATCAGTTGACCAAAAATAAGATTTTTTTTAATGTTCTTTTCAGAATAACAATAAAGTACTTATCTTCTTTTTCTGCTGGTTGAAATTGTCTATGATGACACCAATAAAAAGGTTCAAGGTAAAAAATGATCCAAAGATGATAAAGATGACAAAATAAAGGTACATGTACAGGTTATCTTCATACTTTGGCTGATCCAAAACCTGTAAAAAAGGCATAGAAACTACACATTAGTTTAACAGTGAACACAGAATATCTGCTGGATAGAATTTAGGGCTCTATCACTGTGACCTTTGGTTCTTATGGTGAAATCTTGACATATATTCCAGTGATCTTCAATCTACAAGAAGTTACATTCTTGAAAAAGGACTTTGTTATCAAAGCTGATATTTCATTTTTAAAAATGTAACTGGCCTGTACAAGTGTAGAATAAATACTGAAAACACAATTGGTTTAAACTAGCAAAGTTCCACCTGAGTGTACAGACAACCAAAATCACGAAATTTTACATCTGCAGAATTTTCTGTAAATCATGTGGGAGGCCAGTGTTGTGGGCTTGTGGAGATTTCACTGCTACAGGCACTTAGGAAACTGCACAGGATTATGGAAGAGAGGCATCTGAGCCATGTTTAGACCAAACATATTTTCTTGGTATAGCTATGCACTTTCACTACACTACAACAGGCCTCCTGCTGCGAGTGCAGCTTACCAAAAAAAATGGAGCTTTACCAGTATAGTTTTTTCAATCGTCTACTTAGAGCTAGAGGAAAACTTGCACCAACGGAACAAGGGGCAGGCCAAAGGGTAAGAAAATGCACAGGTCTAATTAAAAAGAAGCACTGTGCCCTAAAGAAAGGAGTTAGACAGCTTGCAGAGCAAAGTGGAAGTCTTAACTATAAATGAGTATTACAAAATAATCCCTCTCTGTATTGGTGTCTGTTTCCAAATATAAAGAATGGCTCAATGCATAATAAGAGGAGGAAAAGGTATTTCATGGCAATAGGTAAGTGTGTTGTAGGATTGAGGAATTTTGATTCAAGTGTACCATAGAGAACATGGAATCCTTTAGGACTGTTCCTCTGCTTTACTCATTTTTGTGTTTTTCCCATGGTTTCCATTTTCTTTAACTACAAAATTATAGTAACTCTTTGTTCTTTCATTTTTATTGTAATTTCTGAAAGATGTTAAAATTACATTCTCAAATCTTGGCGCTCATACAATCAAAACAAATGGAGTCAAGGACTACACTTACATTGCGAGAATCCACAGCTGCGTACATGATATCCATCCATCCTTTAAATGTAGCCTATAAAAAGAACACAGGTGTTTAGGTCACACTTTTCCTGCAAAATGGCTTGTCAGAAGCATATTTTAGGAGCTGAAGACTAAGTCTCTTTAGTACTCATCATAAAAACCAGCAGAGTGAAATCCTAATAGATGACTCTTGCCTTCTGTTGTATGTTTTATTCATGTACAAGAATTGCAAGCCAATGCTAATTTCTGACTATAGAGGAGACAGCATCCATTAAGAAATTTTGTCTATTATGAATAATATCTGATGTAAAAGGTTTTGGTTTTTTTTTTGTGCATGAGCATTAGAGGTTTACTTGATACAGATTCAATGCAGCTAAAGTGTATTAGGTTTGAATTACATTTTTTTTCTCACAGTCAGTGTATCCTCTAGGCTTTGTGTTACTTCTGTAGAGTCATGGATTTATCCCACACTTCATAATTCAAACAAAGAATTGAGAGACAAAATTTATAAATTAAAAAAGAAAAAAAACAGTAAAAAACTTTTTACTGTTACAAGTAAAGAACACAGATATAGAAAGAGAACTGGAAATTAAGGACTGGTGACTTACCACTTGGAGCAGCGAAAGGTAACCAAGGCCAACGTTGTCAAAGTTAACCTTCACATTTTTCCACCGGGCAGTTTCGTTGTTTTGTATGAGCTCCTCACATTGACTAAAGTTGTTAATTTGGCTGATATCAAATCTCTCATCAGTTGTAGTGTTAACACAGTAGTAAAACTTTCCAGCAAATAGATTTACTCCCATGATACTAAATATCAGCCAGAATATAAGGCAAACAAGAAGCACATTCATAATTGATGGAATTGCTCCTAACAGGGCATTCACCACAACCTGGAGTACAAATGAAACCGAACAGAGACACTGTAAGAACACAGGCACCAGGATCTTACAAATGCTTCAGCAGCCTCTCTCAAATGTAACATGCTATTATAATTCTAATATCTGTGTTACACTTCAACTGTTGAGAATAATAAGTCAGAAAAGCAGTATAGAGAAAAGATAAAATGCCAAACATAATTAGAAGAAAAAAATACAAATAGTAGCAAATGGTAGCTTTAAAGAATGAGTAAAATAAGAAACAGTAAAACAAATTAAAAAAAAAAAGAGGAAGAAGTGTTAGTGCTTTTTAGAATATTTACTTAATGTGTGTCTGCAAAACCATAATAATTATAATCACTGATTGAATCAAACAAACCGAAATTTTAATATTACATGTTTACTGGATAAATCCAAGCAAGTTAAAATCTATTACTAAGCAAATTTTTAATTGAAATTAACTTTGAGTCTTTTTAAAAATAAAACCCAGTGATGTATGCATGTTCCTTTGGATGTTTACATATAGAACTAGAAAAGCAGAAATGTTCAAACCAGGAAAGCTACAGCATATCTGAACACACCAGAGCTGTTAGTGTTCAGGCAACTGGCAGGTAAAACTTGAAAAAGAGGCTTGATTTAATTCCCAACTGAATTTTGGGAAAAATCAGACTTCAGGAAAGAAAAATGTGAAAATGAGTTCATGTGTGATGATGAGCAATGATTAAAAACATGCCAGAATGAAAATAAAACACTAAGGAAAATAAAATTTGGGAGAAAGTAGGTCCATTATGAATGAGAATTATTAATTTAATGATGGAATCAATGATGCTAAATTAGGTAATTCCTATTTTAAATTTCTATATAAATAACTCTAAGAATATAAAATTAAGTATAGAGCACTGCCACTGACTTTGCCAAAAAACTGAAGCAGATTCTTAAAACTTAGTGAAGTTTGCCTTTTTTTTTTTTTTTTAATGTAAAACACTAGCTATTACTTCGATGGATGTTTTTATACTTCAATTAATTTATATGATGTAAGTACCAGGGAAGATCCTCTAGCATAATAAATGTATTGTTTCTGTTTGAAATACAAATATGTAGTGAAGTTCTATGAAGTATTTTGGCATTACAGTTATATCTGCAACTAATACCATTCATAGAATCAATGAACTATAAAATTAGTCATCCAGGTAGATGGGTTTTCATTCCTCGCCCTTTCACAGAACAGAAAATAAACCCTTTGAATTTTAGATAGATGATGAGCCACCATCATGTGTACTATAAAGGAGAATTGGGCTGAGGGAAAGGAGAAATTCCTGTTGTGCTTTCAGGGCCCAATTCCTATCAAAACACAACCTCCTTTGGGTGATACATACTTTGGACAACATTTGAGAGCCTGTAGGACTTCAGTGAAATTGTTGTTATATTTAAATTTAGGAACTGGATCAAATGAAGTAGCTTTCAATGTAAACTACTCCATGACTATAAAAGCACAGAATGGTGCATGAAGTCCAAATCTTCCATGCTTTTTTGTTTGTACCATTTTTTCCACATACTGAAAATCAAATGTTTTAGTAAATGGTTATTTCTAGTGGGGAAATTTAAAACAATCAGAATAGTTTCTTAATCATACTAAAAATCTCCTTAGTAATACCTGTTATAAATTAATATGCAAATTAATATAGATTTTTCTAAGTCAGCAGCTGGGCTGAGAGGATTCCCTAACTGATGGATAAATCTCTTCTGACTATTTCAACAGTGCTGTCCTATGCTGACAAGCTTGTACTCAGCACTGTGAACCATGATTGTAGGTGTTGTTTGACCTAAGCAAATGAACAGTCTAATAACTATGCTGAATTAGTTTAAACTGTAAAATCATGAACTCACTTATTTTTACAGCAATTTGACTGGAATAATAAATGGCAAGATCATTTTTTCCCAATTTGGGAATATTTTCCAAATATATTAGTTTTTTTAAAATTGAAAGTAATCTCAATTCTTCTACTCAAAAAATGTAAGTAGATTTCTTAACTGTAATAATACCATCCATCAGGAACAATTCTTGAGATACAAAGGGATAGTTAATGAAGTGAAAATATTTGTCCTCGAGCTTTCAGCCTCAGCACACCAAAGAATTCTGTTCCTCTTTCTGCTGCAGCTGCAGGTCCAGTCATGTTCTTTCTTTAATTGCTGGATTTCTACAGCTGACCTACTTTCTCTGGTGTTAGTCTGAGTCCTGAAGCTATAGAGAACCAGCTTGTGATACAAGTCATTTGAAGACACTCAAAACATATGGTTGAGCATCACTGGAAACACTGATCCCAGCACCTTCCACTGGTAGTAAGGCTGTGAGAAAAGAGGGCTAGGCCTGACAGCAAATGAAAGCAGGGGAAGCATAAGAAAAACATCAAACCCCTTGTTTTCTAGTTGAAACAAAAAGGTATGAGTGCCTAGCACCTTATACCAGTAAGGTGATATTGCTTGGGACAGAGCATGGACAGATTAATTATATTCCCACAGGCTATTTTAATGAAGTACCAAGTGCAAATTAAAGTATAACTTTCCTAGCAATACCAGTGGTGGGAAGATGCAGGGGAAAAAAATAATGTTTTTCATAGGGGAAATTTTTTTCTATTAATTACTAGTTTGAGCGGGCACGAGTCCAAATCCTAGAGAATAGCACAGTGCGTTAAAAATTGCATATGTGTTGAACGGAATTTCCTGCTTGTATATGGGAAGTATAATGCTCAATGGAAGTAAATGTGTCTGTGCAAATATATGCATTGTACTGTGTTGTCATATCTTCAGTTCATACATGATAAACACCAATGGAATGATTATGTTATGAACAGACATCTTGAATTTCCAGGTATCAGACCTCAAAATGTTCTCATACTAATCTCTTCATCAACTTGAGCTACTGTGTCTTTAAAGACACTAAACTTGGATTTAATTACTTTAAAGCAAAATTCACTACATCCATTGGAATAGTTCAATAGCTAATTGCCTAACTAATGAAGTTATAGGTCACATTTCTAGTCTTAAGTAATCTAACTTCATCTACTACTTTTTATTGCATTTTTTGCTAAACTCATAGATCTTCTCCTCATCTGGGTATTGTACAAGGAGGTACAGTTGGCGGATCAGGATCAAATCCGTTGGTAAAGCTTACACCAATGTGGAACTCATGGGATTGACAATAACCCATAAACTTTCATGACAAGTTTATTGGTTTTTTCCTTGAAACAATAAATTGCCACTTAAGCAATTTTATATAAAATTTGAAATATTTTTATTTTGGGTTTTTTGTTTTGCTAATCGTTGTCACAAAAAAAATCCCAGCAGTTAATATGATTTTAGTGAGATAATAGTGATGCTTTAGACAGGCCTTACCTCTGATATAAACACCCCAAATTTTCAAATTTGCTTTAGTCAAGGTCCAGAAACGTTTTGGAGGCAAAGAAATGCTATTTCCTGTTTGAATTTATAACATTTCATCAAAGCCCATTTCCGTTTTCATTGAAGTCTCTTCTCTTACTTTCCACACACAGAGAGCATGATATTTTCTTCAGATGCTCACCAATTTGTAGTTGACTTACAAATTAGCAAATCAGCTTATCACCTGGGGTGCCAACGAATAGTGATCACGGGAGGGAGCTCACACAAGGGTCCCTTTTAATTATGGCAGTAGGGTTCCAGTTCAGGTGCATCTGCTGATGCCCACTATGGCAGTATGTCCAAGAGAGACAGATGGACCCTGAAGGTGTAAGCCAGACACCTTCCTGTGGCTGGAGCTAGAAATATCTACCATGTCTGGTTGTTCACTACTACCCCTGAGAGAAACATTTCTAGGGCTTTTGAGTCATAGCTGAGTACGTCAGGTCTTTGTCCATTTCAGTGCACTAAAGAAGTGATTTAAACCAACCCCTCTGGCTCTGCACTGAGACAGACTGTACGTGCCCTGTTGGGCAGCTGAGCGTCTCGGCTGTGGTAACTGACATACTGATAACAGCTGAGGACAGTAACTTCTCAAATATACCAGCAAAAGTCTAATATGTTTTCAGGCTGCTTAGTGCTCTATAGATTATAATCAATATTTTACAATCAATATGGAAAGCAGTAAGCAACCAGAAATCATAAAATCAGCTCAATCTCTGATATGCCAGGAAAGTTTTCTTAAATAGAATGCAATGTTTCTAATTAGAGAGAGAGAAGGTATTTTAATAATGCAAATTTACTTATTAACATACAAATTAATTACAAAACTTCTAGTTCTAAAAGACATCCCCAATTTATATATACAGAATACTATTTTAAAAGATACAGACTATGTATGACAGTCTAAACTGGTAGAAAATACACATGTGCATGCACACATTGGTGTATGTACAGACACTTTTAAGAGGAAGTATTGGAGTTTTTTTAAACTGTTCTGACTATAGCAGGATGTGTTTGTATAGGATAAATTCAGTAATATTGCATAGATCCATGCAGTTGATAAATCCTTGGGCCCTCCATGAAAATATGAAAAATGGGGAAAGGCCAAGGAGCCTCATTAAGTGTAACAATATGTGCAATAACACATGAATTCATATAAGCAGATGAAGCCTTTTGCTTATATGCTAGTGATAAATATGAAATATATAGGATGGTAGTGTAGCATTTCTGCATGGATTGGTCATTGATTATTCTGCATGCATTGCTTCTGTGGATGCATGCATTATTTCAGATTCTTTCACGTTGTCTTACCCTCATCCCTTCAAATCGCGACAAGGCTCTTAGAGGTCTCAAAGCTCTTAGTGTCCTAAGGGATTTAATCGCACCAAGTTCTGAGTAGCCCAAGGCATTAGCTGTTAAGCTAACCAAAGAGACCTACACAAAAACAGAAAGGCAATATTGCTCATTCATCTTTATATCCTTCCGATACATATGGTGGGAATGATGTGTGCCCTGAACTTCTCAAGAAGATTCAAGGCTGGACCTCTTTCTCCAGGAAACCCTCTATAATGCAGAAAATTTTTTATGTCAGACAAAGTAGAATAAAAGTATATTCTAGGTACCTGTTGATGAAATCATGTTGATAGAATGGTACAAAAGTGCCTTCTATAGTCACATAAGCCAGTCAACATTTGGTGGGATTTAAACAAAAATGAAGTCACATGCAAAAACAAAGCACCCAAAAGCTGGGTGAATTGGAATGGACAATTTAGGTCAGGACTTCCCATGACATCTTCAGAACTTGATGAGAATGTAAACGCTCTCAAAAACAACATCCAGACCTTGCTTTTGGTCAAATGTAACTTTCTAGTGTCCAGAAAATCTTATTCAACAGCCATAGCTACCAGTGCTGTTCAGATTTAACCGGACTAATCAAGACTGAGAACCAACTGTTTGTTAGACAATGGTAGAAGCTTCACTGTTAGGCATATCCACACTTCATTACATTCCCTGTGACTCCTTTAACCACTTCATCAATTCTGGCTTGCATAACGCTGGTCTGGTCTGCAGGCAGATGAGTAAATAAACTAGAATAGCTGTAAAATAAATAATACAATTATCTTTCATCAATAATCCTTTGAAATGTATTTCTAATAGCCATTGGGAAGGAGTGGCCCTAATAAATCAAAAATAAAACAAATCACCTTCTATTTACATCCACTTAATGCTCTTCCCTTCAATCCTTCCTGTTCTCTCAATTCCTTAATCTCCAAATTGGTTTTTTTGCTTTTTTATTTCAATCCCCTGACTATAGATTAAAAAGAATTCTTCAGATATTAATTTTTTTATTTAAAAAATTGCACCAAGGTAAGGTTGACATGAAAAACTAATAAAGCTATTTATAAGGGTCACAGAAGTAACTAAGCCACAGATTATCAAATAAGAATTAAATATTTGTTGATAAGTACAAGCTCTACTGGTCATGGCAATTTATACATTGGATGAATGAGCCAATACATGTTTTGCAGAGGTACAGATTCAATCATAAAATACTATATGAGCATACAGTCATGTCTTATCATAGGATTTGCAATGCTGGTCTGGATTTACAAGGTATAGTATTTTCCAAGCTCTGTGTAGTAAAGACCTCTTGATCTATCACTGTAGTTTTAGGGAGATATCTAGCAATTTTTGTAGAATTCTGGTGCTTTTTGTAATGTGCAAATAGGTGGTTTAAGACATACTCTTAACTTGCATTCCATGGGAATTACATCTGTGGAACTGAGAGGTAAGTCAGGCTATTGGGGACGGAAGGGAAATTAATATCTGCTATATGGTCAAAGATCTGTAGTCTTCCATTTATGCTACCCAGTACTTTACATACATTGCTGAGCATGTAGACCTGAAATTACAATGCACTTCTCACTAGGTTTCCTGCAGCCAGTGTGTATCTACTCCTTGGTACTGCAGCCTTTGGAAAATCATGTGGGAACCCATTCTAAGGGGTTCTCATCTATGGTTCTCTAAGTGTCTCTTTGAGATCACTCCCATGATACAGTGAAAAGTGCAACGGTACTGAATAGTACAATGGAACTGACAATTCCTAGCAATATTTTCCTTTCATATTGCACAGAGTAAGTGACAGGACACTTACAGTAATTCATTAGGATATTAGAAACAGTTTGAGAAATTGCTTCCATATACAAAAAAACTGAAGAGGATGAACAGCATCTTTTCTATACTACCAAAAAAAAAAGATAGTAAAACCCATAATTTCAAGAAAGAATTACAACTTCATAAAACTAGAGAATTAAAAAAAAAACATCTCTAGAGAAATAATTATATCCAAATATTTTTTTTCCATTCTGAACAGAATTATAAACCATACCACCACAGCAGTTAAAATAGAGTTTTTGTTGAATACGACAGAAATCTTATCCTGAAAACATAATATTCTGATTTTTAAAGTCTGTTGTACAGGATATGAAAAAGAATACGTACATCAACAATCAGGAAGTCCAGCCAGCACCATGCATTAGTGAAATAGGTTTGAAAGCCATAAGCAACCCATTTTAAAAGCATTTCCAGAATGAAGATATAGGTGAAAACTTTGTCAGCATATTCCAGCATGGTCTTGATAGTTTTACGTTGCTCTATGTAGATATCTTCAAATGCCTGTGAAAAAGATTTTTGAAGATACAATTTAATGTCTTAAGAATTTGCAGTGTTGTATAGGAATGGCCAGGAAAAAAATTGAATTGAAAAAAATATACATGATGATAAGACACGTATCTTTCCCTCGAGTATAACTTTGGCTTTCACTTAATACTTTTTGTAAAGCTGAATCCAAACAATATTCATCTTCCAGCTGAGCTGAACAGTAATACACAAAACTTACTGTAAGACCACTCTTCAAAATTCACTTTAATTTGTTTCCATGGACGATGTTTGTGTGGCCAGGTTTTGGAAGGGGGGAGCTAGAGGGGTGACTTCTGTGGGAAGCTCCTAGAAGCTTCCTCCATGTCCAGCAGAGCCAATGCCAGCTGGCTCCAGGACAGACCCAAGGCCAAGCCAATCAGGAATGATAGTAACACCTCTGTGACAATATATTTAAGAAGGAAATAAAAAAAATATTGCACAGGTGGAATTGCAGGCAGAGAAAGTGGAGTGAGAATATGTAAGAAGAACAGCTCTGCAGATACCAGGGTCAGTGGAGAAGGAGGGGCAGGAGGTGCTCCAGGCACTGGAGCTGAGATTCCTCTGCAGCCTGTGGTGAGGACCATGGTGAAGCAGCTGTGCCCCTGCAGCCCATGGAGATCCACAGGGATGCAGAGATCCACCTGCAGCCCCTGGAAGAGCCCAACGCTGGAGCAGGGGGATGCCTGAGAAGAGGTGTAAATTTTTGGGAAACCCATGCTGGAGCAGGTTCCTGGCAGGGACCTGCAGACCATGGAGAGAGAAGCCCATGCTGGAGCAGGTGGCCCAGTAGGACTTGTAGGACCGGGAGGGCTGGATCAGGCTGTGCCTGAAGGACTGTACCCCATGGAATAGGGACCCACATTGCAGCAGTTTTTGGAGAACTGTTGCCTGTGGGATGGACTCACACTGGAGAAGTTCATAGAGAACTGTCTCCCATGGAAGGGGCCCCATCCTGAAGCAGGGGAAGGACTGCTCTCTCTGACCAGTGCCAGAAACAATGTGTGATGAACTGACCATAACACACATTCCTTGTCTACCTGCACTGCTGGGGGAGGATGTAGAGCTGGGAAGGAGGGAGAGATGGGGCAAAGGTGTTTTTAAGATTTATTTTAGTTCTCATTATCCTGCTCTGATTTTGTCAACAATAAATTCAGTTAATAGCCCTAGGCTGAGTCTGTTTTGCCTGTCACAGATTTGGCGGCTGATCTCTCCAGGGCCTTATCTCACTCCATGAACCCTTCATTACATTTTCTCTCCCCTGTCCATGTGTAGAGTTACAGAGCACCTTTGCTGGGTACCTGGCATCCAGCCAGGGTCAACTCCCTACAGATAGCAAGGGCCTATTGACATAAGGATTTCCCTTGTGGGACTTGCAAATTTATATAAAAATTATATGAGGGATTTAAAAATGACTGTGTGATACAGTATTTTTGAGGAATAATTGAAACCAAACTATGCACACTAACCCACAAAGCAATCCTAAACAGAAATAGCTATTTTGTCAAAAGAAAATGTATACATTCACAGTGAATCACTGTGCATTGAGACAAGCGTAGCAAGAATATTATATTCTGCCCCTGCTATGAGAAACTAGTTACTTCAATACCTACTCAGTGCACCTGATTTAACACCAATCTGTAAAATTGGTGTTAAAGGTGTGTTGGCATCTTCCTCCTTAGTTTGACAATTTGAGTTGCTGCTGATAAGTTCATAGCTCAGCTGTGTTTTTATTTAAATGTGTATTTATAAAAAAGCTATTATAATCAATATTAAGACACGTGAACATGTGAACACCGGTCTGATAAAACCTGCGTAAGAAAAAAAATTCTTATTTCCATTAACACTACATTTTGAACTTGACAAACAATTTGTTTCACAGCCCACAAGCAAATTCTTACATGTCATACAATATATGCCAAATACTTGCACATATATATTTATATTAGCACATTCATTAATTGGATATCAAATTCTTGATTGTAGCTATGTGGCTAACTGTAATTTTAAATGCTTGCTGTTTAAAACCACAATAGTCACAATTGTTCCACACTTAATTTACCAGAGCACCGCTGCTGAGAAGAATCATGAAGACTATGAAGGTCTCAAACCAGTTGTGTTCAACAATCTTATAGCAGGTTTTCCTAAGATTCCACCAGATTTTCCCCTTTCCTTCTTCTACACTGACTTGACAGCATTTGAATCTCCGAACACACCCTAAATGTGACAATAAATGTTGAGATGTCAAAATAAAGTAAGTATTTACTAGGAATCACAATGAATGGTAATAATTTGACTTATTTCTTATCATAGTGGTACTACATTAGATCCTTATAATTCCTCTTTGAGCATTTCTGTTTAGTATTTGAATTTAAAGCTTTGTATCTTTTGCAATACCTTCCAAAGAAACAGAGAGAACACACAAGAACAGTAAATCTATGTCAGTAACTCCGAAAGCGTTACTAATACTAACAGATATTACAACTATAACCACTAAACTTCTTTTGATTTTGAATAAAAAGAGAATCCCGCCCAAGTCTACACAATTAGGTCTATTTATCTTGCCTTTATTTTGCTTTGCCTACCTTCTGTAAAACAAGCTTCTGGCTCTAGAACTTCTTCAGGTTCTGCTTCTGGCTGTTCACCTTCTGGAGGTAGTCCAATGTCAACTGTGCTGCCTTCTGATGAACTGGATGCATTCAATTTCTGTGAACGAAACCACATAATTTTTTTTTTTCCAGTTCTATTATTTTGAATAGAAATTTATATCAAATTTGGAAATGTATATTAAAATATTTTGGATGTATTCAGTGCTGTGATACTAAAATAACTTCTTCTCTACAATCTATAATGCCAAATTGCTCTACTACAGGTGAGGTCACAAGATTAGAAACTATATAATGTGCATTTTCCCTATTGAAAATATTTTGATATTTTCATACAAGGAATTGCTGAAATTACTAGAGTATTATTGTGAGCCACACATAAGAATTTTGAAGTGAAATTTCAGTAAGCTAAGAATGGGTGCTTTCCACATTTTGTACTGTTTAATTATTCCAATCATGTGGCTGCATTTTAGGTTACACTTCAGATAGCATGTGTTAATACAAATAAATTTCCAACATCATGACCAAACCAACAGCAAGCTGCACAGATGTATTTTCATGTCTCAAGTAAATATTATTCTAGCAAGTCTGTAAAAAGCTAAATCTAAAGTTTGAATGTAATGTCTTCATCATTACTGACATGAAAACACATGTTATGAGTTTTATAGTATAATTTAATTATCTTTATTTCTAAAAGAGCAGCACATTACTTCAGGAGCAGTAGCTGATATTTTGCATACTCACTTGCCAATGCATTTTCTGAATTTATTGTGCATTTTGAAACTACTTATTACTTTGGTACAGTACACATAGATGTCCAATTATTATAAAAGGCCAAAAAAATTCGAATTACTAAAGTGAAAACAAATGCTTTTACAACAATACTGTAATAAAATAATACTGCATCAATAAATCATAGCAATATTATAATCCAAACCTTAAAAAATTATTCTTTTACACCATCATATAATGTTGGCAACAGACAAGTATGAGTACTATAATAAGTAAAAGTAGTTTGATTACAGCATTCTATGACTCTTCTAATGTTATCACTATATGGAGTATAACATCAGTAAAATGGCTGCATTGATAAGTAGCTAATCTTATAAAGGGAATGATGTAAGCAGATTTAGAATAGAGTCTATAGGGAATTAATATTAGAGATGTCTATGATAACATTGAAGATAGATATTTTTGCTAACACTTCAATCTGAAGTTAGAGGCATTATTCCTTTAAAACATTTCTGAGTAACTTCAAATTCTATGCAGTTTTTTGTAAAGGAAATGTAAACAGTATTAGTCTGTGGATACAGAAAGTAACTTGAGTTATTAATGGAATTTTACATAGCAACAAATATTCAGTATGTTCTTCAAACAAAAAGAAGATTCATTCCTTTCTCCCCCATTCTGATTCTATTGAACCATACTGACAATATATTGTGTTATGATTCTGACATAAGCTTAACTTTTATATTTGTGTACCATGGTTCACTATGGAGCACATTTCAGAGGAAGGCTGAACAAATGGAAACATGTATTGGAGGGTGTATTATGCACCTAGTTTCAGTGGTATCTGCACACCCATTTCATCTATGCTTTTTTGAAATTCCCAGCTTAGACATTCATGTATCATATTTCTGCATGAGTTTTAACATCTGTTGAGGTCAAGTCCAATGTACAAAGAGATGGATGTACACTTTTCTGCAGATTATTATTGACAAATTTCACATTGCAATATGTTTGAATTATAGATAATGCATGGCAGTTTGGTCATTGTGGAATACTGCCTCTAAAATGGAGAAACCAGAAAGTATGGGATAAATACTGTAGTCAAGTAAAGACCACAGCATTTAAACATCAGTGGAAGTCAATCATCAGTTTAAGGAAAAGCCAGAAATACCATAAATGCAAGGTACATTCCAAAAAAATTTACATATTATGTTAAAAATTACCATTTATTAATACAATATAGTAAATCATTTTTAAACTGAGAAGTGACTGTTTTTATTACATAGTGTTTTCTTAAAATGTTGCTTGCATCATTCCAATCTGGAGAGCATTTCTAGCAGAATGCTGTAGTAGTAGCAGAGCAAACAAAAATTATGGCTGAACTGTAAGTTTGAAAGACCTACTGTCCGTTCTTTTACAGGAAAATGAAGAGTTCAGTGACTCAGATATTATGAAGTTAGTTTAATAAGCAAAAAAGGGTAATGAATTCCTATTACTGAAATTGCTTAAGACTGACAGTTAACTCAACATGGAAGATTAGATACAGTCACTATAAGGAGAGATCACAAATATCAGATAGAAAGGTAAAAAAATATCAGTAGAACTGTCAATTATCAGGAACATCAGAAAGACAACTTTATTTATGTGGGGCACTATGTATGGTGAGATGTATCTTTCAAGTCTCTTCTCACTAAAAATCTGGTATGCTTCATTTACAGAGCTGTAACAATAATCACAGGAGTTAAACTGAACAGAAAAATCCTAAATTGAATCAACAGCAGCTGACACTTGAAATGCAACAATTAAATGCCTTGTCCCACTGAGAACTCAGTTACTCTTCTGCTGATGTAACAGAGTATTTCTTTAGCATGCTGCTCTATTATGCCTAAATTTGGCCCCAACCAGATCAGTATATAAAGAAAAATATTATAAAAATTATTCAATAAATACAATCTGTAAGAATTCAGCATCATTTGGGAAAGAACAAAAAATAGAAATTTTCAACAGTATAATTTCTTTTTTCATTTTTCTTTGTTATTTTAAACATTGAATTTATTGTATGACATTATATAAAATTTAGTATGCATTAGAAACAGCTAGAAAGGTTTTATGATACAACATCTCAAGATTTTATCAAATCAATTAGGTTCAGTATGCTAGGAAAACTTTTCAGTAACATTTACATATTTCCACAGCAAACTTATGCTCAGGTATAAAGCAACTGACTCAGGGATTTTGTACTGATTTCTATGTATTCAAAACAACGTGACCTGGGAATGGATTATGTTATTGCTATCATGTTTGTCCATGCCTTAATACATAGGAAGACTTTTTCTAGCACTTACTGTGACTTGCCAGTGTTCACACATATGGAATCCAGCTGTCTAGCTAGACTACCCCTAACTGCAGGATATGTTAGGTATGTAGCATATATCCCAGTTCTTTACTTGAACATAACTGAAAGTTACCTTTGTACCTGGTAAATTGCTCTCTGCTTACCAGCTTACCAAAACTGGATTTAGGCTATTTACTTAACATGTATATGGATTTTTTAAAAAATAAACCTATAGAAACAAGATAATAACCAAACCCAAGCATTAGCTTTGATCTAATAGTAAGTCCATTTTAAGCTTTTTGTTATACCATGAGTCTAGATTTCAAAAGGATCCAGTCATGCAGATTATAAGAGATTTATCAGGATCAAGCATTAGACACTCTTTGAGAGTTGTGAAGACAGAAATTTTCTGAATAGTATGCTAAGAAAATTATTCTCAGAGAAATCTGTTTTTCAAAACCTTAGAATGTACATACTCCACTTCCTTTTTGAAGAAAACAGTAAGGGGACAAAAGTAGTTACATGTTTCTAAAGCAGCAGTATACTGATTATCTTAGAGATTTAAGTATCTTTTACATCACATGTACCAACAGCCTTGCCAGTCATGCTTTAGTCAGCAATACAGAACAGTATGAGATACAGGTTTTAGTTTAGCTTTCAAGATAGGAAAGCAGCTTGCCTATCAGAGAAGCATTGCAAAAAGCAGCAGCCAAGATTAGGTCAGGAAGTTTTTGACATAGTTACTTTCTGAACCTTGACAACATCGCATAGATTCATACAATTCTGCTTCACTTACTGCCAGGCCACTTCTAACATTTCTTTGTTTGTTCCAAAGATGACTGTCTGAGATTAGGTGGACAGCTCTTAGCTTAACATTATTAACAAAGCCTGAAATTTGATGATTGGCCAGGATGCCACTAATAGATGTTGAAATCATAATTTAAGGGACTGAAGGAGCAAAGAGCAGGACAGACATAAACAGGAAGATGGCGCCAAGAGAAACCACCATTTTGATTTTGCTTTCAATCTCCTTTCTTCCCAAATACCCGTGAAAATGCTAAATAATGGAAATTAAATTGGTTTTATTTTCTCAATGCTGTGTGGATGTCAGTATGGAAATGAAATGTTCTGTGATATAAATGGCAATATTATAGCCAAACTATCCAGTCTTCTTCAGTATGGTTATATCACCTATAAAATCTTCAAAGTGCTATGTATCATTTTGATTCCACTGGTGTAATTAAGTGGAATCTGGATGTCACCCTTTCTAATGCTTATACAGTTAGGCAGAATAACTCTATGAGTACAAAAATCCAGAACACTGTAAATCAAAGCAAAACCATTTTGTGGTGATTATTGGTTGCAAATACTGCAAAAACCCAGTATCCCTAAATTATAGTCCACTCTGGACTTTATTGATATTAATAATTCCTTTGATCAATTTATTCAATGAGAATTTATTAAATGAAAATGCTTGCAAAAAAAAAGTTGTATGAAAGCAAAAGCATTTTAAGTAGCAGTGGGAATATGCTCCATTGGGAAAAAGCTCTCCCACCAGAACCTACTTAAAAGGCTCTTTAATTCATACAAGCAATAGTGAAAGGATATTTCTGAAATAGAGTGAGGAACTGCTATTTACAAATATTAATTAAGCAAACTTCAGTTAACTCTAGCAATTTAATATCATCCACAGTGAATCAGAGTATGCCAATACAATGTTACCAATTCACAATACAAAGTATAAATTCTTCAGAGTATCAAGGGCTTTTAAATAATGAATATTTTAAAATCAAAATACATCTTATCAGAATAACTATTCTTTATAAAATAAGAGGAAAAGCTCTGGAGGAAGTATGTTTTAGTTCCACTGATTTACAAAACTGAAAGTAGCAACTGTGGTGTTGTAAATATTATGGCATTGTTTAATAGGTGAGATGTAAATCACACTGAAGCTGAGGAACTTCTGGACATTTTGATCCAAACTAATTAGCTTATTTACTTGAATGCTAAACTTTATTACTGATGAGATCAGAATAAGTTTCTCAAGGCAGACAATTTTAGATGTTTGGGGAGGTAATCATTTTTTGACCATAAATTAAAGAGCTATAATAAGATTGAATTGGGCCACATCTTGCAATCGGTGTTCTCTTTGCACCTCTACACCTAAGTGTGAGCGTAAGTAAGAGCAGAACTGATCTCTGAATGTTTAACCAGCCAAATAACAGTTTTGTATGAATTCTTTCAACCAAATTATGGTCACATGCTTTGACTGCAGAAATTAAATTCATTTCATGCTTAACGGTGCTCCAAGTACTGCATATTAATCCCCAAAATAACTGAATGCTTATACAAGTAGTAAAGAAAAGCACTTCTTAAAAAAATGTGAAAAATAAAAACATGACTATGATGAGTTTGTAGGTTACCTCCATTATAAGTTAAAATACAATAATATAAAAGTTTTCTAAAAGACCTGGCAGCTTTTCATTACCAACACTATTTACAGATGGACATATATAAGTACACGCGTCTGATGAGAAACGTGGCATATGCGTTACATATTCTGCCTTCCCTCAAAACAAAAGAAAACCCTTCAAAAACAGAATCCTGAATTCTATATCATCAAGACTGGAAATAGCATGCACTGCAAAATACTATTAAAGTATTATGGAGAGTATTGGAACCACAGGAATCTTGGGGCTGCCGCTCTTGCCTGACCATGCTGTGATGCGAGTCCCGTGGCTCAGCAGGGAGCAGCTGTGCATGTTGCTACTTATTGCAATGGATGGGACAGGATCATAGCTGAAGAGCATGCAGGCCAGTCAATATCTGCTAGAAGGTGATTAAATAGGATATAGAGAGATGTATAACTTGCTTAGGTAACCTGTGTAAAACTGGTGACACGATGCTCTGCCTCGCTAAAAGGCACCAGAGCTGCCCGCTTGACTGATCCAGCTTGGTTCTACTCCTGTGAGAAGTAAGAACGGTAGGAAATGAAGTTCAGGACACAGCACCTCTGGTTTTTTGCACTGAATATTGCTTAAAGTAAAATATACATTATTAATGTGTCTGAAACAGCATTAGGAGATCCCATTTTTTTCAAAGCATTAAAAAGATTTTGTCATTGTTATATCTTGGTGTTATTATTGGCCTATAAGTTACATTTACCATAAATTAATTATTACCCGCTATTATCAATATTTTAACTAATTATTATACAGTCATACATGTACTACAATAATTTCCATATAAACCATCCTCATAGTACTTAAGAACATAAAATGGCAAAAAATATATTTATAGTTTCTACACTAAATAGCAGTACTGCAGCTCACATCCACATCTCTTATTTATAGGACAATAGACTCAGCACAGTGGTCCCACAATTATTAATGGCCCACTTCCATGATAAAGTTTTATTTTGTATGTGTTCTCTAATTTCCTTATTATACTGTATTCACCCACTAACGTTCTTATGGACACAGTGGTTTTATAATTAAATTTATTTTAGGTGTCAGTAACTTTCTAGAAAGTTCTTTGTTAATGCACACCTACTAAGCATGTACAACATTATATGTATTGTTTCTACAAAGGCATAATCTAATTAACATTTCTATCAAACTACTGGAAAGATATATATGCTATAATAAAGAATTCACCAAACATTAACATGCTTAATTGAAATTCGCTAATAAATAATAATTACTTTGTTGGAGTTTAGCTTATTCCAACAGTGAATACATGTACTTGATTGTAGACACAGAAGCAAGCAGAAGCACACAGACACACACTCATCAGCATCTGGCTATCTTGTGCAGTGTCCTCACAGCACCTGGATGCCTCAGCTGCCTTTCCTCTGCAAATCTGCTAATTAAGCACAGTTTGATGGCATTCCTGACTTAGATTTTTTCATTGGTGGCGTAAGCAATGAAGTGACTGGCAGATCAACTTGGCAACAGCAGTGTCATATAAACAGGAAAACATAAGAGGCCAGAAGTGCAAGGCACATTATGGCATGGCAAAAAAAGAGGAAGCCTTGTTAAAAAAACCATTTGTAGTCTATTTTTTAATTTTAAAAATGCCTTCTTTTCCTAGGGATCATTTTCATTACAAGGATGTTGGTCATCTGACTAAGCCAACACTCCACTATATAAAAAAAACATGGTGGTTAAGAGTACCTAGTGAAGAGTAGGAACTAGGATTAAGATTATAATGCTTTTGTGTCCTGCATTTGTGACTCAGATCTACTTGAAATTTGGTGCACCTTTTCTTAGTGCACCTTTAGGCACTAAGAAATATGCTCACAATCTTCACTTACTGTGTCTCTCTCTTGAAAATTCCTGAAACTGATAAACATTTCCTTCAATTTTTCACCCTCAGCATCTGCATTAGTAAGAAATTTTGGCCCTGAATATGCTCAGCAGAGTTTCAGACTTGGCCAGGCAAAACTGCTTGGCACTGGCTCATCCCTGAATTAATATGCATTTCTTTGTCTTATCACCTGATCAGTTTGCAGTTCCTGAAGAACAACAGCATTAAGTGCCTCCAAGAATGCAATGATGACACTGTTTTCTTTAAAATATGGTAGGTGGTGTAGAAAGTCTTTCTTTTATGGTGGAAATTTAATGACTGGAGTTCATGCCTCAAATGTGGGATAATCCACTTTAAAACTTTTCCTATAGGAAGTCAATATTTTTGTCATCTTGTAGAATAACCCAATGAGGGTCCTTCCATGGGAAGAAAAGAAACATTTGGCTAATGAAAACAGTCAGCAGTCACATCATCCAGTTACACAGTGAAGTAAGAGATGCACCATTGTCATATTCAGCTCTGCTAACCACCAGCAGAGAGGTTTGTATAAAGCTCATCCTCCACCTCTCCTACTGACATAGTGCCCTTGTGCAATGAAGAAAAGAACAACTGAAGGTTAAACTACAACTGATTTGTTCTACACCCAAGTACTGGTTTTGAAGAGTAAGATAAGTAGTTATACAATTAATCTGCAAAAAAAATTTGTAAGAATAATAAAGACATTTGGGATAAGAAACAAGAAAATATGACTGAATGTATAATGCAGTTGGTACAAAAAAGGATCTCAGGCAGAAAATTACTAGAATCTTACCCATATTTATACTCGCAGATTCAAGTAAGAGAAAATCACGAATGAAAGCCTTTATGTTAGTTAATGTCTACCCCACAGCATGCAATACTGTTCAAGAATACCCATGCTAATGCTGAATGAACTAGCATCAGTACTAAGCATTGCACAGACTTACTCCACTTCAGCTGATGTGCCTCCACCACTTTCAGTTGTGCAGGACAAAGCAGTGGGTGAATAATACACACACAATAATAATGCCTTGGCATCCACTATAACTCCCAGTGCTAGATTGGATTTATCCACTTGGCACCACCTTGTGCCAGAAAGAGGTACATTTTATTAGTCATGGTAGGTAACAGATTCAAATATCTTAAAGCTTTGAAAATAACAATGAGTAGTCAAATGAAAGGATCTTACACTTAAAGGATATTAAGCTTTGTAACTTTTTTACCATAAGGCCATTACTTCACGTCAGTGGTTCTGCTACCATCAGATGGATTATGAGTGATTTATATGACATTGTTTAGTGATGCTAGTCCAGTATTCAAATGTACTTATCTATGATGTATATGGATGGATTTTCACTATATAAAAAGGTTAAAAACATCAGAATGAACTGTTAAAAAAGCAGATTAAAAAATAAACTGCTCTAATGAAATAAGCATGGAGAAATTTGCACCAGCCATACACACTTCACGTGACTTCTGGTATCCAGGACTATTAAACTGGTTCCTTTGCTTGTTAAGGATTTAACTAAATAAAATAGAAGAAAATATTAATTTTCTAAAAACTTTTCTTATGTATCTTGATTATTACTGTAAATGCAATATTGTATCACCATCATTTAAAACTCACAGCCTTACATTAATTTACCTTAAATAACATTATGAGTTTGTATATGCTGTTGTAAAGGAATTAAAGAAAGATTTGAATTCAACGCTAGTAACCTCAGAAAAAAAAAGAAAAGCATCAGAGTATTTTAAAATTAGAAATAGACTTACCTCTTTGCTTTCTTCCAGGTCTGATTCACTGCTGAACTCCTCTGTGTTTAAATTTTCAAAATCTGATTCTCCAACAGCAATGGGCACTGTCACGGTGAGACTTGGGTTGTTTATGAATGACATGTAATCACTTTCATCAACAACATATTTTTCCACACTGCTGCCTATGCCACTGGTAGTTCCATTCCCGTCCTTGAGATAGGCAAGGTTTTTACCTATGTCTACTATTGTATGGTTGGAAATACAGCTGTCTTTTTTATTGTTTAGGTCTTCCAGAGGTTTGATTTCATCTAAAACTTTCTGTTTTCTAACAAAGGCTTTTTGGATGAATTCACGCACTTTTCTCTTCACATAATCTATGCCTTTCTGAATCCTTGCCACAGCAATCTGGAGATTGTTCATTTCATTATCATCATCTGTAGCAGCAAGGTTGTCTGAACTAAATGAGCTCAGTAACAAGGCCAGAAATAGGTTGAGTACCTAAAAGAAAATAAGGAAAAAATTACTCTTACTTTTAAGTCATAAAAGATATGTTATTAAGAGTTTTTCAATATGAGATAATTTTTATTTCACATGTAACTCTTTATTTCTACGCACCTTCCTGCTATTCTTTTCAGTTCATAATCCCTGTTCCCAGCATTTTTATGATCTTTTTATGATCTAAAAAGCACTTTTAGCTGTTTAACTTCACTAATACGGGTGAAAATCTGAGCTGTTCTTTGACTGTGTCTCCTCCACAATCTGCAGTAGTGTAGATCTGCACCTCAAAATGGAGAATGGCATAACGAGGCAGAGTACAACATAATGCAGTGATTTATGCAAGCTATGTCCACTGTAGTGTTCATAGGCCAGGGGAAAGTAGGCTAATGCCAGTCTTCTACAGTTCAACAGACCATAGCTCTAGTATCTCTAATTCAGAATGTAGTAAAATTTTGTATTTGGCAAGTATATATGAGTCTATCTTGGTTTTGGGCAAGAGCACTAGCTAAGAGATAGAGATAGCTAAGAAATGTGATACACCTCAATTTCAATAATCTATTTCACCTCAATTTCAAGAAGCTATTTCAGACTTTCTTGCATGACATTTTACAAACATAAAAGAGAAATTTGGATTGCACGCAATTATGACAGACCATGTACAAAAGTGATTAAAAATCATTTAATTAAAAATCAGTTAAATTATATTTGTCAGTTTCTCCTGTTCAAACTTGAAGAATATTTTATAAGATATGCCACAGGACTCACATTAGTCTCGTGAGACTTGGTAGTGATGAGTGTGGATAAGCATATTTATAAAATTTGTGGATCATACCAAAGAGAGAAAGGATGCCAGCACTCAAGGAGAAAGAACGACAATTAAACATAATCATGGTTCATGGCAAATTGGTGAAATTATTTAAAATTAATATGTTGTTTAATTCTGGAGTACTGTTGTGGAAAGGACTGTTAAGAAAAATGAAAAGTATATGCACAGAAGGTGTGAAAACTGGCAAGGTGGAAGCAAGGTGTAAGAAATGAAAGTTTCATTATTCCACTTTATTCAGTACTTGTGTCTTTATTCAAAATGTTGCTTGGGAGGAATTCAGAAGCCAGTAGCAAAAGGGATAAGCCATTTACAAATCATCACTTATGAGAAAAAAATTGAAGAGTTAGGCTTGTTTTGTTTCCCAGAGAAATGACTGTAAGTGGAAACAGTAAGCTTTTAAGTATTATAAATGTTGTCATAAAGACCAACAGTTTTCCATCAATATTGAGACAATTTAGTTTACTTGGCTGTAAAAGGTGATTTAAATTAGATGTTTTTTTAAAAAGCATTCTTAACTGTAAGCATAGTTCAGCACTGATCTCACTAAAGAGGTTATAAACTTACTGAGATTTAAAAGAAAAAGTAGACAAACATTTTTCATAGATAATCAAGGTATATTTGAACCTGGCGTAAAGAAAGGGCAAGTGAACTACATGATTTCCTGAAGTCCTTCTCTAGTCTTCATTTCAGATTTTTAAATCATGAAAAACAGGAGATATGTCCTAAGAGTTTTAAAAAATCCCCGCTGATTACATACCACTAGGTTTCCAATCACCATGACCATCATGAAGACTGTAAGGCACATGGTTTGGCCAGCAACCTCCATGCAGTCCCACATGGTTTCTATCCATTCTCCACACAGCACTCGGAATACAATCAGGAAGGAGTGGAAAAAGTCATGCATGTGCCAGCGAGGAAGTTCACAGTCACTGGAGATCTTGCAGACACATTCCTTGTAGTTTTTCCCAAAGAGCTGCATCCCAACCACAGCGAAAATGAACACAATGATGGCCAGCACCAGGGTCAGATTCCCCAGAGCCCCCACTGAGTTGCCAATAATCTTAATCAGCATATTTAGAGTTGGCCAGGATTTTGCCAATTTGAAAACTCGAAGCTGCAAAACAGAAGAATGGAATAGGGTTCTTTGTTAAGCAATTGTAATAAAATTACTGCAATACATTTCATATTTCAGTTACTGTGTGTCTACATCATGTCTCTTGTAATCTTTAGAAGTTTTAGTTACAAAATTTCTGTTTCCAGTTCTTTGTACAATACTACAAATCAGCAGCGTTAAGTCCTGATTCAAGTGATAAGAAACCAAAATTAATATCTCTGTGCTCATTTCAATTACACTGAAATTATCACAAAGACTTCTATTCCAACTTTGACTCTTTTGGTGACTTTAGGTATTTATAAAGAAGTTGTATTTGTTAAAGAAGTTGGACAAAACAGTCTTCCTCCTGTAAACTCTGAGAAAATATTGATAAAAATAAATAAGCACATATGAAATGTGATCACTTTAACAGGACCATAAGTGTATAGTCACTTCCAGATTCTTTCATCTTAACAGGCTGTGAGATGGAAGAAATGGTTTTCCTAAAAAGAGAAGCAAGCTAGAGTCATTAATGACAGACACAAAAGTGACTTGCAAGTATTTTAACAATATATTTTCTGTCTTTTAAAATAAATGTAACGTGTCTTACAAAGCTTATCATACAACATTGAGAAAAACAAAGGAAAGTATTATAAGCACAACTTGAAACAGACAAAAATGAAATTATTGGAAAGACACAGCATTTTTTCAGACAATTGAAAGAAAAGAATACTAAAATGAATATAAAACTAAATATTACTTCATGTGATGATTTTATGTTTCATAAAGAAAACACATAAATGTCAAGTTAAAACCAGAATCTACTACTGAGAGAGAAGTCAATCCAGACAGATTTTAGACTTCAGGCGAAGTACAGTATAATGCTATGCAGATAATCAGAAAACACTTATGTAAAACCCCTTATTTGTTAAAGGGAATGTATTTAACTTTCATTTCAAGTTAAATATCTTTTTTTTTATTTAAGGCAGATGTTGAGTTTGATGACCAGGAACTCTAGCTTCATGTCTCTCAAAGTGTAGATCTTTTCAGAAGAGTGTTTGGACACTGAATTGCATGCTAGCCTAGTCTGCAGCAAGACCAAGGTTTTTTAGGTTACTGTTCATGAAAGAGATAACTAATAACAGACGGAGAC
The DNA here is from genome assembly GCA_013399835.1 of Leptocoma aspasia. NCBI lineage: Eukaryota > Metazoa > Chordata > Aves > Passeriformes > Nectariniidae > Leptocoma > Leptocoma aspasia. Next base: position 261,574 of record VXAX01004843.1, read on the forward strand.
ACTGTAGTGACTTCTGAACAGAAGAGATGTTAGACAGCAGATAGACCCTTGCAGAGGATGGTACGGAGAAGGCTGGTAGGGATGAAAAACCCCTCGACAATGAAAAATCTTAACACTACTCTCTTTTAAAACTAACTAATAATGGCAATTGGTAATGGAAGTCTATAAGCTAAAATTGTCAAGAAACTTTTATTAATTAACCCATTATTTACCAAGCAATTCACTAATCTTCAGTCACAGATAGTGAGGGCCCTGTGGCTCCTTCTGTTTTTTTACTCCCTCATCTAGGGAGAAGACTCTAAGAAATACTTCTATTATAAAAGTTAATCCTTTAAGCATACTTTCGGCAAGAATAGAATTGATGCTGACAATATCTTGAAGGAGAAATAGACATTACTATGATAACATGCAAAACAAACTTGTCATAATACATCTGTGCCATCTAGTGAGTATGCAATTTGGCATTTTGTAGGTTCTGAAAAGATCTTCTGTCTCAGCCAAATATTTAATTTGCGAATGAAAAATGCACAAAATATATATGTACAAATAAAAAAATGTAATACAGAAACATATTTTAAATAGTATATTTACCAATCGGAATGATCGAAGGACAGATAATCCCTCTACATTTGCAAGGCCAAGTTCCATTAAACTAAGACTCACAATAAAACCATCAAAAATATTCCAGCCCTCTTGGAAATAATAATAAGGATCCATGGCAATTATCTTGAGAAACATTTCTGCTGTGAAAATTCCAGTAAACACCTGCAAGGAAAATACAGTTTCTTACTCCAGTTTAGGAAGAAAATATTTTAAAAGTAAAACTAATGGTATCAACATGTCTTAAGTTATATTTTCAGCAAGAAATTAATAACAAATCTGAACATCTTCTCCATATTTCCATACACTGGGGTTAGGAATAAAATTCATATTTGAAGCTTACACATGCATCACAAAGTTTGGGTTCCAAAGAAAAAGAAGTAAATGTGAATACACCGTTTTTATCTAACCTGCTAATACGTATGTATGCCAATATACAGAATATAATCTGATTTTAATGCTCATTTTTATCTCCTTAGAGCTCATCTTTGCCCTTAGACCATCTTTTTACTCCTAGGGATAAAGATAATTGTTCCTATCATAAACTTATTTTATTAAGAAAAAAATTATACAGAAAGTTGAGCAGAACTGTTCTTCTTCAGGATGGCCTGTGGAGGACACTGTCATTCCATTTCATCATTTCCTTACATCTGTCATGCTTACTGGGCCTTTCCCCTCTAAAATTCCTTGAACACCCAGATCCTTAGGAGGTGCTAGTGAGGAGCAGAACGGGTGTGGGAATGGAACTGGAAGTTCTTACGATTTGTAACTATTCATCAAGAAAAAATATTCCTTTAATGAACTTCAATGACAGAAGATGAAGATTTTAAAAATCAAAACATATATTGACTCAGTAGATCTTTACTCTGTAAAGTAAGAGTGGTAAAATTTACAAATGCTAACAACTCAAGTTCAACAATCCCAAACCTCTAAATAATCAACTTTTTCTTTTACATGAATGTGCATCAGTCACAAAATAATTAAAGAAAAATGCATTTTACATACATGGCACATCATGAAAGACTTACAAGGTTTCCTACTGAAAGCACACCACTAAACTGTTCTGTCATTGGGTAGTGCTCCATGGCCATGAACAGGGTGTTTAGGACGATGCAGATGGTAATGGCCAGATCAACAAATGGGTCCATCACAATCAAGTTGACAATATGTTTGACTTTCAGCCAGGGAGTACAGCAGTCCCAAATCAAGCAAGTGTTAGCAAATTTATACCAGCATGGTGGACATTTCTGTCTGGATTCTTCCAGTTCTAGAGAGAAAAATGAAAATAACATTTTAAACATATTTCTCTATTCCAGAATCGCCTGGATATTTCCTTGAAGCCTAATTGCTGTTTTCGAAGGTACTGTTGATAAACTGTGTTGATATTTTGAAACTAAGACTGCTTTCAGTTAAAAGAAATTACAATTTAAAATAATTATTAAAAAAACACATTTAAAAAAACCCAAAACCCCCCAAAACCAACTATACTAAAGATTCAGTAGGTAAAAGAGCCATTCACAAGCTAATGCTAGATAGAACGTAAAAGAGAAATCTGCCTTAGAAATGTGCCATAAGGCTGAGTGATGAGGGGATTGAAAGCAGCCCAGCAGACAAAGACTTGGGGTTATTGGTGGCTGAAAAATTGCGTGTGAGCCAACAATGTCAGTGACAATTCAGAGAGCCAGTATCCTCCAGGCCAGCATCAAACACAGCATGGCCAGCAGGCTGAGGGAGGGAAGGCGTTCTCCTCCTCTTCTCCAGCTGGAGGGCTGTGTTCAGCTCCAGGGTTCCCAGCATAAGAGCAGGTTCAGAGGAGGCCACAAAGATATTCAGGGGCCAGAGCACATGGCCTATAAGACAGGCTGAGAGACCTGGGGTTGCTTATGTAGAGAAGAGAAAGCTCCAAGGAGACCTTATTGCAACCTTCCAGGACTTATAAGGGGCCTGCAGGAAAGATGGAGAGGGAGCCTTTATCTGGGAGTGGAGTGATAGCATGAGGGTTTACAGTTTTAAACAGAAAGAGGGTAGGTAGTAGGCAAAAATTCTTTACTGTGAGAATGGTGAGGCCCTGGCATAGGCTGCCCAGGGAAGCCAAAGATGCCCTATCCCTGGGTGTGTTCAATTTGAGCAATCTGCTCCAGTGAAAGGTGTTTCTGTCCATGGTAGGGGGCTTGGAACTAGATGATCTTTAAGGTGCCTTCCAATAAAATATTTTAAAATATCCTCATGAAAGATAAGCATTTAGAGCAAGCCTGAAGTCAGACAAGTATTTAGGCAGCATTATGGTCCACATGTGCACAACTGCTCATTATTACCTTCCAGTTTTCTATTTTGGGCATAGTCATTTAAGCCTCAACATAATGTTTCAACCTTTCTTACAAATAGTTGCTTAATTCCATGATTCAAAGTAATTGTATTTAGCCTTACAGAAAGAAGAACATGATCCCTCCTTTGTGAAACAGTAAGTCTATTGAATTGGTAGAAGGAGATTTTTCTACTGCAAGAAGCATAGCCATTTCAGTAACCTAAAAAGAGCTTACTCCAAAATATAACTTCACTAGAGAAGTGAAAGGCTACATTGAATAATTGGTTTTGCTTGCATTTAAATTGGAAACTTGCTACTTCTACCTCAAACCTATCAGTATGTTGCAAGCTTGACTCTTTTCCAAATTTATCAGTCCCAAATTAAAAAAAAAAAAAACCACCAAAAAATCCCTCCCCTAACTCCATACAGAAATCTCTTCTTGTCTGTACCCTCTAGGATGAAATAGCTGCCTTAAAACATCACTGCTACTTAATGCATCACACATCTAATAGCACTTTTAAGGCACTGTCATACAAAACCAATCTGTATTACGTACCTTCCATTGTGTTTGTAAGCATGCTGGCTATACTCATTGCTCTCTGCCTTGCACTAGGGTCTGTTAGGTAGTCCATAGGAACATGGTAAGAACTAGAATGTCTCTTTCTTAAGTCAGTTTCTGTAGTAGTGCCCTGAAAGTAAAACAGTGATGAAATAACTGAGTGTGCATTTAATAACACTCTAAGTTACTGTAGAGCTCTGCTGGTTTAAAACACTGCTGTCCCACACCATGCTCCACTTATATTGAAGCTTCACAACAGACTAAGGTATGCCTGACTCTGTATAGAACAAGCAGTCAAACACTGCAGTACATTGCTCTTGTGCCTGAAGAATATGTTTTTAAATATTTTGCTGAAACAGGGCTGAGATATTAAAGCAGATTTCAGACTAAAAGATGTTCTACAGTCCTTGTCAATGAGCTGTAAATATCTTTCTATTTAGGCAGTGAAGCCTTTTTCTTCTTTTCATAAACATGAAAATGCACAGCCCACACAGCTAGCAGTAAAGGAACTAAGCATAAGCACATTTTCTTAAGATAACTCTTAATTTAGAATAAACTGTGAATTTCCTAGCACATTTTTCAAACAAATGAAAAAATATTTAGTAATGTTGACATAAAAAAACCCATAGAAAAATTAGCTATATTACAGGAACACTATCACAACCCTTGTAAGTTGTACTACCAGAGTAACATCAAAAGTTTCATGTATGGACAGGAGGAAGCTAAATACTCATTTAATATATTCCATTAAGTAAATGTAATTATTTTCTTTTTCATTTTGATATCCTTTTTGATATACAAGTACAGAATCATCCAGTTAAGTCTAAGCATAATGAATCAATGGGTGTAAGACTACACAAACTAAATTTATTCAATGGTTTACTATGCTATTCTGTTAATTCCCAGTCAATTCATATGCATTTTCACGTATTTAATTAATGAGAGCTGGACAACTTTAGTTTCTCCTTTAGCTTGTAGCTGGATTACATGAGAGGAGCATTCACAGCTTAGCCAGAAAGGTCATCATTGCCATGTGACTACATTTTGTGGAAACAGTGACATGGAGAGAACATCATGCCTGAGCTATTGCAGACTTTCTTACATTGCTAGCAGTGGCTGCTTTATCAATCATCACCTCTGGCAGAAGCTGTCCCGTAGGCGATGTCAAAGCTGGTGGCCCACCAACTAAAGAAACCACTCCATTGCAATCCACAGTGCTGTGCATCTTCCCATTTGCTGGAAGTGCAGGTACTGTTCTGGATGACCTACTGGCCTGGCTAATGTTACTGTTGCGCCGTTCACCGTGTCTATGAGGAACAAAGAGAGAATCTCTTCTGCTCTCATTGTCTTCAAAAGTGCTGTGCTCATCATCAGCAAAGTCATTTTCTGATCCTACATCCTTTGCTCGACCTCTGAAGCTGAAAAGACTTGTTCTGCTGTTGCGCCTTGGGGAAAACAGGGAGCCACGAATGCTCAGCAAAGACTGCAGGTAAATAAAAAACAATTATTATCAGATGAAAATCCTTTAAAATACAACATTCTCGTACAGAGGAAAGATCCACAATGTCTTAAAGGGTAAGGTTATCTACAAAGAAATGAACTGGTACAGTTCCCCCACCCCTAATACAGTCCCTTTTGGGTAGTAAACAAAGAGCACATAAGTGACAGACAAAGACTAGTTATTTTACTGCTTTGGATATATGAAATCAATCAGTTTAATTAGAGTAAAAGAAACTGCTTGACAGAACTGTCCCCTCTGCTATTCTGCCTATGTTATTACCAACTGGTCATAAACTGAATAAGTATTTCTAGACACTCTTTACCTCAGGCTGGCATTAGTGTGACAGACTGAGAAAAGAAAAAGAAAGGCAAATTTTCTGTGACTCAGTCTGCACACTGAAGTAGCTCCCAAACACTGCCTAGTTTAAAAAACATACATATCTTTTCAGATATTAATCAAGTAGGCCATAGTAGGTTTCTTATTTCTTTTTTAAAGTCTTAGCAATCCTGAATATGCAACGATTTGCCTGTAATTTTGTATAAATAGGTTTGCTTATCTTCATCAATTTACTCATAGGAGTAAATGTTCTGCTATTGGAGGATCTCCAGTATTAGAGTCAAAATAATGCTCTAATCTTACAATTATACACATTCTTAATTTTAAATCGTATCAGTAATTGCCTTGACTTGATTGGTAAGTGTTAGCACCCGATTTTACCCAAGACCACTATGAACAGCAGAGATGATACATAACGAAGCAGTATCTTTGTTTCTCTTCTGCAACTTATCTTTGTGGACCTGAGCCCCATTGTACTAGGGACTGCAAAATGCAGAACAAAATGGCACTCTGCAAAGAACTTATCATTTAAATGTAACATAACAGATGGATACAAAAAGAAAGGGAATACACAGAGGCAAAATTGATGAGTATGATAAACAGTCATCTTCGCTCACCTGAAGTCACTTCCCTGTCAAGCTTTCTGTAGGCAGCATGGTAAAAGAGAGTTTTAAAGAGGGATTTGAGGAAAGCAATGAAGTGTTCTGTGAAAACTCATGGGAGCTTCTTCCAAGCATGAAGGGCAGCATACCAGAAAGAGCTCAAAGAAACTAGTTTGAAAATTTAACAGAAGGTTATGAATGCTGCTTTGGGTCAGTCAAAGCTGGGACTTGTTTACTGTAAGTAGACAAGGTGGGCTGGGAAGAACTTTAGGTACAGCATGTTTTATGATATTAAAAAAAATATTTTAGGTAAATATGTTTACTAGCAGATTAGAGAAAAGCAATGGGATAGGTTAGTGCTCTTTGCAACAACATTCTTGATGAATACAGCAGTAAAGAGGTCCAAGTTAAAAATGATTCACAGCTGTGGGTCCAGAATAGAGTTGGAAAAAAAAAAAGAAAAGAAAAAGAAAGAGAGAAAAGGGATCTAGCAAAAGGCCTTGTGGAAATCCCTTGGAAAACTGTCAAAGGGGTAAAAGGATCTCCTAAAGCACAACTAAACCAGGAGAATTGAGAGGAGACAAAGTTATGAATGTTAGAAAGAATAAGATTTCAAAAGGAATAAAATGATCATTTACATTGAAAGAAAATGAAATGCCAAGGAAAAAGTTGAAGACTATATACAAGCCTGAGTTTTCTCTAGGAAAATGGTATTAAAAACTGGTGAGTGGAACTTCTGTTTAGTGGTTAGAATCTGGAGTGAAAAAGGACTAGGGTTGGAAAACCAGAGGAGAGGTGATTTCTAGACTGTCATAGTCAAACAACTGTAAATGAACTGGAAGATGAAAATGTTAGAAGAATAAGTTGTATGAGGAATGCTTAATTTCTTACAAGATGGATGAAGTGAGCTGCCGTTGAATAAGGCTGCAGTTTGAATGAAGAGATAGGCAAGAATATGCACCTAGGGGATCAGATGGATCTTCAACATGAAGTTGAAGTCAATCGACGTGTGAAAATTTGTGTAAGGAACAGAATGAATCATGAACTAAATTCAGCAATGAAGCCTCACAGAGATTAGTTAAACAGTTAACAACATAAAACGGTGGCAGACCAAGGAGGTGGGGTGGGGGGAAGGATGCATTACTATTGAGAAAGGAAATACATTAGGGAGTGAGTGGAAGGAGTGGCAGAAATAGAAAGCCAGAAACATTATAATCCCACCAAAGTCTAGTCTAAGGAGGACAGTCCTTAGTAAGAAAATATTGGATAAAGAGGTCTGAGCTTCTTTGAGACTGTGAGGCTGGAGTAAACAACACATGAAGAGAGTATGAACACTCATGATCTATTAAGGGATGAAACAGGCTTTCCAGAGACAGAAATAGAAGAGGATTAAAAAGGAAGGAATGAGTTTAGTAATAATGACTAAAAAGAGGGAGAAAGCAAGTCATAAAGGCCAGGGAAAATTGAGAAGATGGAGATAAAAGGAAGAAGCATATTGAGGCACAAAAAGGGGCAGAAAAAGGAGAGAATGTATGCGAGATCTGGATTTGCAGTGCTAAGGGGGGAGTGAGAAGTGGGTAAATGAAGAGGAGCTTTGAAAACTGTAGGAGATAACATTACAAAACTATCAAATGAAATAAATGTCTGGATGGGAGATGCAGATGGCACTCTGAGTCACTGGTGTTTCAATGTAAGAGAACACATGCAAAGACACATTGACACACACATTTCCACCTTCTTTAAGATAACACAATTAATGGTCTCACAGCAATTAATTTCTCAAATTTCACATGAGCATTAATGTAATTTCTATTGAGCTTTTTGCATCCCAAATTTTAATACTCTTCTCATTTGAAACATTACATTTTGTATGTATGCACCATGTTTTGAAGCTACTCATCATGCTGAATACATCCAACTTGGTGGGGAGATAGGTCCATTTTAATTAAGAAGCTTGAAATACAGCTCATATTAATTAATATATGTAATTTTGATTTTTCACACAGGAATTCAGAGTAAAACCAAAATCTCTCAAATTCTTACAGTTTCGTATTTGGCTGCAAGTTTTTACTTGGTTAGTCTTTGATTTAAGAGATTAATGAATCTGTGGTATCTTGCAAGGATTAACCAAACTACTTTACAGGGCTTTCTTTATATGATGAGTTGACAAAAAAGGTGTTTAAGAGGTAATAATACTATGGTACCTGGTGTGGGGAAGAGAATCTCTTTTCGTATGTCAGTCTATTCCCCTCAATGGAAAATCGGAAACCTTTCTTTTTGATGCTGTCCTCTGATTCAGATTTGTGGAATTCTTCCCCATCCTTCTCCTCGCCTTCAGACTGTTCCTTTTGCTTTTTTTTCTTTCTTCTATTCCTTCTCTCTTTAGCACTCTTTGAGCTCAGTTTTGATGCCTCAGAAGAACTTTCGGAGAATCCACCTATTCCACCTACTCCACTATAATCTCTTGAGTCAGCTGCTGCAGCTGCTGCCGCCGCCTATACATACAAGCACATGTGCAATTTACAGCATTTATACAAATACATACCCCACTCACTATTTCAAATGTATTGCCACTCTTAAAGAAATTATTATTTTAAAATAAAAGCAATGTTTCCACTTCACCAAACGCAGAATATCATAAGAAGCGTAATTTGTGAAATACCCAGGAACCATAATTTGCCATTGCTCTATAAACGAGGAGCAAGGGTAACCCAAGGGAAAACTGTGCTGTCAAAAAACCAAGTTAAAAAGCATCTGTTTCAGATTGAAGCAATATGTTGCAATGAATTTTTCATCTGAAGTACTATGTAAAGATAAAGAATCAATGCTCAAACAAGTGGTAAAATCCCTGTTAACAGGAAGCAACTCCCTAGTCTATTAAAGATCTCGTGTAATGTTGATATCAGTTTTGCAAATAATAATCAGAGATTTGTGTTAAACTACACACTATTATATACTTGTTGCTGTTTGATTTTCAAAACATGTGGAGCATTTTATTAACATTTATTTACAAGCTGTGGTAAAAAAACAACAACAAAAAAATTCCCACAATTCCCCCATAACAGAGAGCAATTGACCAATGAAACAAAAAACCCTGACTGCTGACTTTAGTCATGTGCTTATATGGAAGACATAGTTCAGCTTCTGCTCTATGTGGCCACATGCCAAGCAGACAATATAAATTTTTCTATTAAAGATTTAAGAGCCTTCAAAAAATGAAAAAGTAATTTCAAAGCAGCATGTAAACATTACATTTGTACCACATAAGTGTTTTCTTCGGTTTCTCCACTTTTCCCAATTCTCTTTAAAACTGGAAAGCTATGGCTTTCTGCTGTGAGAGATGGGCAGGGAGTAGAAAAAGCTAAATATTGCTGAAGCACCATCACCTACAATAGTTTTGCTTCTCTTACTTATATAAGCACAATTATTCTTCGGATTTTTTTTCCACATCTCCACCTCCATTTCACACAATCACAGAATGGTTGAGGTTCGAAGGGAACCTCTGGAAGTCATGGTGTCCCACCTCTCCAGCAGAGAGGGTCACCTAAAGCAGGCTGCCCAAGGACCATCCAGAGGCTTTTGATTACCTCCACAAGCACTCTGGGCAGCTAGTTCAAGTGCTCTGGTAAAGTCAATTTCCAACTCTACTTTGAAAATCCAGTGCTTTAGCTTGTTGGTTATTATTTTTGTCACAAAATTGACAGGTTCACTCAAACCAGCATAAAAAGTGCAATGGAAAACATTAGAGATTGTTTACAATATGAAGGAATTTATGAGACAAAGTAATATATTGCTAGGAGTAGGGGAGTAAAAGTATTCTCATACGTGGACATAAAGCATCTGTTCACAGTCATGAATGGAAGAAGAAATTTTACTTTACAGGGATACCTGAGCTTCTTCCTGTTGCTTTTTCAGTTGTTCCAGCATTTGCTGAAATTCTGCCTCTTTCTGCTCTGCTTCTTCCATTGTTGCCTGGTTCTGTTCTTCGTAGGCCATGGCAACCACAGCCAGGATCAAGTTGATCAGGTAGAAAGAACCCAGGAAAATGACCAAAACAAAAAATATCATGTATGTCTTCCCAGCAGCACGCAGTGTCTGGAGAAAAAGAGATAATACACTTTTTTAACAGACTTTAACTACTGGTGCGTAATAAGTTACCTTCTGTATTATAATTTAGAAATATGTTACTAATTGACTTATGTTAGCACAAGATTATTTAGTTACTTTTTCTTTATAGAAATAATATTATATCCTAAATATATATTTAAAAGTTTTGTGTCTATTATCGTCACGGTAATCCAATTCTGAATAGTTCAGAACTTATAAGAATCTATACATCTACATTACAGCCTTTGAATTTAACAGTAGGTGGGGCCACTGATCACCATCTTACCTTCCTGTCTCATCAGTCCCAAACTACCTTGCCAGAAAAATAGTGCATTATACAAAATGTTACAGTGGAGAAAATTACTGTCCTTCAGATAAGGATATGTGTAGTTCAGGGACAAGATGTAACCTTTTCAAACAAAACATATTTTTACTAGACTGCAAATCAATTTAACATAGCATCTATTTACAGCATGTTTGGGTAAGAAACTTTAACAACTTAAATTCGTTTATTCATTTAGGTAAACAACAAATAATGCTTAACCATCTTCATAAAATAACAGCTATTCCTTATAATGTATTTAAGAACCACATGGGAACCTAAATCATGAATAAGGGCCTTATTGTTTCAGACAACAAATTACATATATGAAATTAAAGATGGTTACTGTTCCAAAGGCCTTAGGGACAAGTGAATGAAAGTAACTATGCAAGTACTATGTAGTAATGGTATTGGTGATGGTGCTGTTTATTTTAATAAGTCCTCACCAGCTGGTAAAGATTCTCCCAAAAGTCCTGAGTCATCAATCGAAACAGTGACAGAAAAGCCCAACTGAACGTGTCAAAACTTGTGTAGCCATAGTTGGGGTTTCTGCCAGCTTTCACACATATATATCCTTCTGGGCATTGACTACAAAAGAAGAGGAAATGCTATTTTTAACAACTACTCTATATTATGAAATGCTGCAGTAAAACAAAATTGTTCAGGAGTACCAGTTGCTAATGAAATTATGAACAAATAAAATGTTATTCTACATACCTAAGATAAAAATATATAGCTTATTATTTTTTACTTTTTAATTCTACTTACTAATAATATTTCAATGCTTTAATAATATAACTAATAGTATTCTACCCTTCCCCACAATTTGTCATAACACATCTCCATCAGGACAAGATAAGAACATCAAGTAGCATGGCTGATAAACAGTTGTTAGCAAGATGGCAGCAACACTTATGCACAGATCGTTCATGTGATTACCTTTACAAAAGCAGCCTAAGAGGCTGATGGAAGTGCCTGTATAAATTCAAATCACAGAGATGGCTGTATTTAGGTATAGCTTCAAATGCGAAACATTGGTAATTTGCAACTCAACAGTACACTTGATATTAAAGTTGACTACCTGAGCTATTCTAAGTAGCTAATTATTTTTCTTTGATGCATAATGAAAAATGATGATTACTTTCTTACCCTGCATCTGAGCTATTGCCACACAGCAGTGCATCACTTTGTCCTTCCAAGAAGTAGAAATGACCTGTTAAAAAAATTCAAAAAGGTGATGAGATAGATAATATTTATGCCTAATGAAAATTGAGCAATTCTATAGACTTGTACACTTGAAAGAAACTAGCAGAGCTAACAAACTGTTCATCTGCAATATATAGTGGTTAGGAATGAAAAAAGCATGGAAAATATTGTTTTGACAGGACAATTACTTTCTACTTTCTAGAATCTTCAAGTTAGCCTTTCTTTAGAAAATAAAAAGTTAGTTATGCAGTTAATTCTCAGCAACCTAACCAAATTGTAAGATACAAGGGGTGGAATACCAAATTGTGTATGTTAGCAAATAAAAAAATACCAGGAAAATGAGGCAAAGAATGAGGGCAAGTCTGTGCCTTAATTTGTGCATTTTGATACATAACATTTAGTACTATTCATTTATATTTATCATTTTTATCCAATTATTTTATCCATTATTTTATCCAAGCATTCCTTGAAAAAAATCTGAAATATTAGGGATGAGATTTTTTTCCCTGTACTCAGCACTGGTGAGGTCACACCTTGAGTGCTGTGTCCAGTTCTGGGTCCCTCAGTCCAAAAAGGACATTGAGGTGCTGGGACAGGTCCAGAGAAGGGCAGTGAAGCTGGTGAAGGGTGTGGAGCACAAGTCCTGTGAGGAGCAGCTGAGGGAGCAGCCAGGGTGTTCAGCCTGGAGAAGAGGAGGCTCACTGGAAGGAGGGTGTAGCCAGGTGGGGGTCAGCCTCTTCTCCCACGTAACCAGTGACAGGATGAGAGGCCACAGCCTTAAACTGTACCAGGGGAGGTTTAGGTTGGACAAAAAGAACAATTTCTGCACAGCAAGGTTGGCTGGGCATTAGAATGGACTGCCCAGGGAGGTGGTGGAGTCACCATCCCTGGAAGTGTTTAAGGAAAGACTGGATGTGGCACTCAGTGCCATGGTCTGGTTGACATGGTGGTGTTCAGTCATAGGTTGGGCTAGATGATCTCAAAGGTCTTTTCCAACCCCACTGATTCTGTGATAACATAACATGTTCAAGAAATTTCTAACTGGATCTTGATTTGAGTGGCTGGGGGAGAAACCATGTGTTTATTGTACCTTACACAAAACTAATACACTAAATTCTGTAGCAGGGGAATATACTTGAACATTTAGGCTAACTGTTAAGATGAGGTAAAATATAAATTAAAGAGACAGAAGGCCTAAAAGCCCCCAACAAACCCTTCTATTTTATTTTATTTTTCCTTCTTTGCAGCAGAAAGGGAAACGCATTTTGCCATCAATTCCAAGTTTACGATTCTTAGGGTAAAATGGGAATCTCTAATGGAGATTTTTGGGTCAGGTGGCACATTAAGCTAAAGTTGCCAGAACTAGGTATGTTCTGGCTGTTCTCAGGAAGCAGATGGTTCCGTGAGCTTCACTGCCAGCTGGCATGGACTAGCTTAGCTGGCATGAGCTAACTGAGGGCTAATGCTAAACAGACAAGCAGGGAATTGCAACCAGTTCCTACCGACTGCTTCTACTCTGTCATCACCAGTATACAATGGAGGCAGCATAAAATCTGCTTATTTTAAAGAGAGAGAGAAATTATGTCCATAATTTATATATCTGCAATTCTAGTCTCAGATATCATACAAGAAATCAGTGCATTTTCAGACATTCTGGTGATCACAGAGTCAGACCCTGTGAGACATCTGACCCCTACTTAAAAAGAAGTTTAAGGATGCAGGCAGGCTCCAAGAAGAACTTGCAAAACTCTCTGTGGGCCTAATTCACATTCTTACATGGCACAGCTCCACTTTCAGTCCACTACTTTGGAAAACAAGTAAGATTTTTTTTTAAATACAAAAATAATAATGATAAAGTAATAAAAATAGTAAATATGAGTTTGTAGAAAATATGCCATATACAAAACTATTCCTGTCTCCTGCCAACTTAATAACAGAACAGTCATGGGTACAAGTCCTACATGACACTTCCAGATACAAGTAAAGGAGATATATTCTGGCTCGAAATATCACAAAACACTTGAAAAAAGTTCTTAGAGAGCAGTTGCCACTAACACAATCTCAATTCATAAGAGCATCTCTCTGGAGATCTCCCAGGTATCTGTGCTAGACATGGTTTTCTAACAACTTTCATTACCAACTCAAGGCACAAAACAATAGGAAAAAAATGCATCAATTATTCTGAAGACATAAAGCTGGGAGAAAAGGTATTTGAAATTTAGAATGACCTTTACAAATTGACAAATTTGTCCAAAAGCAATTGGATTTATTTCAATAGAGACAAGTGGAAAATGCTACATTTGACAAGGCAAAATCAAATATGTAAATACAAAATACCTGGATGTGGCTGCAGCCACCACTGTACAAAAAGATGCAATAACTGATGCAAAATACAAATTGACTGTGAATCAACAGTACAGTGCTGACAAAAAAATGATGTAATTTTGAAATGTGTTAATAGGAATGTTGCATATATGGCATGAGGTAAAGATACAAATTAGAAGTAATTGCTAGAGGAGTTAGCACCCAGTTAGAGGATCTCATAAAAAAAACCCATGCCAACAAAAAATGTAACAAAACAAGGCAAAATAAAAACAACAACAAGAAAAAAAAGCCAGAATAATTGGAAAGATTGAAAAAAAGAAAAAAAAATGAAAATAGGTACAGAAAATGCAAAACGGAAAATAGGATTGCGTGGCTTAGGAAAGACCAGAAATGCAGAGGGTAAGAGTTTTTAAACTGTATAAAGACTAATATAAAGTAGTCTATGATTATCTTAGTCCAAAGCAGATGTAGTAATATATTCAATCAGAAATTAAGAAAATGTAGGTCAGATATTTAGAAAAAAACCCTTTCTATTTGTGTGACATAGTACCAGAAACAACTAAAGGGGAATGGAATCTGTTCTTCAGATGGCTTTAAGAATAGGTTATCATCCAAAATTTCTGCATGACATTTGTATATTTTAAGCAAGCTGAGATGATAAGTATATTAAAAGATTATAAGGCAATGAGACTTGCATCCAAAAGCATTTAGTTCCTAAACCGAGGTTTCCTAACTTTCATTGATATAATCACCAGTTAAAATATATATATACAGATTTTATTAAAAACCTATTACACCTAATTATGAATACATTAAATATACTAAATACACTAAAATAAACAGAAGGGGCTGAACAGAAAAGGGAGAGATTAACAATACTATTATGAAAGACAGAATGGCAATCTACTATAGGTATGTTCAGAGTTGCTCTATCTGACTTTTTAAACAAGTTTTGTTGACACAGTACTAACATTAACTACCTAAAATGGTGGAAATAGTGTATTATGAGGTACAAAAGAGAAAAAAGTGCTCATTTCTTGATCTTCCAGAGATAAGAAACAAATTAAAAGACAGAAATATGGAATCTAGTTCTTATTTTGCAAGAAAGAATCTTGGGGTAAATCACCAGCATTCTCTTAAAGGCGTGTCTGTGCTGTGCAAGGGCGTGAGGTGCAGAGCCGCTCGCCCAACTCCAGAAGGAAACGTAGCTACGTTTGTGTGCTCTGGCAGGATTCTTGGGCTAGCTGGTGTTCAGATGTGGGCTTATGAGATTGGGCACTATCTTGCACTAACCTAGCTATTACATTTCAGACCCCATGTTATGGCTGTCACACTATTTCAGGAGGCTTGAAGCTGGCACAGAAATTTCTGGTTTATGCTGCAATGTGATTTTACTCTAAATGTCATTTTCAGTGGAAGAAAAAGCAATTTTGCTACCCAGTATAATGTTATGAATGTTAAATTATATAATGACTGTGCTTTTATTTACTAGAGAAAAATGACTGCTTTTATGTTTCTTGGCCATATTACACACTTTTAAAGGCAAGGGAAAGATACTGATATTCTCAAATCTGTTTAAATCAATACCAGAAAATCAGTGCAGTAGATGATATAATTAACTCTTACTTTTGTCTTCGATGTATTCATCCCAGTTAAATGTTGTCATTGTTGCATTAATAAATGTACCATTTTCACCTATAGAGCTATTAAAGATGGAAATAACAGTTGTTTCAAAAGTAGAATTGTCTGGAGGCCACTGGAGACATTTGTTCCTCAGGTTGCCCATGAACAGCTGCAGCCCTATCAGTGCAAATACACTCAGACAAAACACAGTCAGGATCATCACATCTGAGAGCTTCTTCACAGACTGAATCAGGGCTCCCACAATAGTCTTCAGGCCTGCAAAGAGATAAGATTTTTATTATGATGTTAAGTAGATACCGAACACACACAAAATATCACGTGACCTTTTTCCTGATAAAGATTTCATGCAAAAAGACTAGTAATTTGTGACACAATAATTTTAAAGAAAAGCCTTATTATTTGGAAAGATGAATGAAAATATGAAATTTTATACTTATTTTATAGTGTACAAAAAATAAAAAGTAGATAATACCAAACACATTGTTTATGCCAAAACAAGTGATTTTATTATTCATGCTATATCTCAACCCTACACAGAATAGCATTGTTTGCTTTTGCTGATGCTTCTTGCCCAAACCTTTCTTTTATGAACTTTTGCAATGTATTCTGTATTAACGTAACCCCATTGTAAAGACATTATACGTGCACATTGAAATGATATCATAATAATCTTGTTACAATATATGAGGGGTGATGGTTTGGAGAAGAAAGACATCTTTAGAACGATACCCCATGCATGGCCCATGCTATCCTTTGGAGTTTTTTTTTTTTTTTACAAAACTTAAAACTGAATTAAGTTGCTATATCAAGTGCCTTCAATAAATCAGAAAATTTGCATCAGTATGAAAGCTTAAAATTAATTTATATTTAAAACATGTAAAGGAAAGCTTGATGTCATAAGATGCAAATCACATAGGCTGTTTACTGCAAATATCTCATGCAAGAATTTGTTAAACTCAAAGGCTGATTTTTTTATTTTTTAGAAGAAAACACAACTAATACAAGCATGAATCAATTTAAATAAAATTACATGTCTTGATTCCTGCTTTTTTGGTTTGTTGACAATATGTTGTGAACAAGGCTTATGCTTTGAAAATGTGAGAACAGCCTTTGTAGAACAAAAGTCAGCCTCGGTGTTTAACCTCGCTCTCACCTGGAATGACTGATATTGTTTTCAAAGCTCGGAGAACTCTGAAAGTTCTCAATGCTGAGACATTCCCAAGGTCCACAAACTCTGTGACATATCTGCAATGAGGGAGGTCACACACAAAAAACACCATGACAATACACACACCAAAATAAAACAACAACTACAGACAAAGCAATACATCACTCACAGGGGGCCTGTACCCGACAGCTAAACACCAACCGGGGCCGCCTTACCTGGAATTACAGAAATAGTTTTCAAAGCTCTCAATACTCTGAAAGTTCGAAGAGCTGAAACATTGCCTAGGTTTACAAATTCTGTTACATACCTGTAGGATTAAATCACAATTACTCAGAATTGAGGCAGATTTTATTCTATTTGCTTGGGTCTTTGAGCAAGACCTTTTCACCGTTCACTGTATTTTGCCTGTGTTATCAATATGCTTCTGGCCATAAAATTAAATTAAGTTTTATCACAATAAACCACATTGCCTGGATGTTTTAAAACTAATCTGGTCAGCTATTAGCAGGAAGTCAAAAGGATTCCTTTAATTCTGGTATGCAGAAAGGAGACAGGATATGAACAGTTCAGGGTGATGGCATTCACAATCCTAATGGGCTGGCACACCATGCTGGCCTCCGCAGCACATGCTTGGCTAGAAATACTAAAATGTGTAAAAGAGGTAGAAAAAACATATTGAAACTGCAGGAAGTCCAGGCTCCAAATATTCTGGCTGACAAGACATGAGGCAATTTTTAGTCACTAATCTCATGCTATCAGAAAGAATTTTTATTAAAAAAAATAAGTAGAAGACTTACGCAAATGTAATGACAGTGAAATCTAGCCAATTCCATGGATCTCGGAGAAACGTAAAATCTTCTAAACAGAAGCCCCTTGCAAGAATTTTAATAAGTGATTCAAAGGTATAAATTCCAGTGAATGTGTATCTGAGGAAAATATGCAAGAGTTTATAGATCACGTTATTTTTGCAGTTTATGCCCTCTAGCTGTTTTATTCTCATTTTCTTCTCTTTAAGTGGCATAGGAAATAATGGCAGCTACAACCAACTTTAACATCTGCATAATTTATACCATAAGGAAGGAGGAAGGAAATTAGGATTAAAAGACTGATAATCCACATCTTAAATTCAACTTCTATATTCTATGCAATAAGACAGATTGAAAATTCACAGTTACTTCATTGGTGCATGTTTATGACCAGTCTGAATCCATGTTATAACAAAATGGGCACACAGATGGATTATGTTAGGATTTTAGAAGTTACTTTCAGGCTAAAAATTCCTTTTTCCAATGTTATTTTTATGCTGAAATGTTGCTTAGTGCCAAGAGGTGGCAAGTACCAACCCTCATCAGTCTTCATTGCTCTGTAACTGTGTTACAGAGTAGGTATATCCAGTACCTCACCTTCAGCAAGACAGATGTAGTACTGGAATCAAACAAGTGTAAGAACAACCAAAATTATTTACAAATGCCAATAAAATTCAGGTACTTATTTTGACTAAAAAAGTAGTTGAAATGTAAATTGAAAAAATATTTAATTCTGGCATTTTGAGTAATTTCAATCTTCTGTGTCCAAGTGATATCATGCTGAAATTTGGTTTAATTTATATCTTTTATGAAAAGGAATTCAAATTAAACTGCTCAAAAAGCTTACTCTAACTGAAAACACTTTTCTGATATGAAAGTTTTCTGTTCAATTACTAAAAAATTAATTTCCTCTAGCACTTTACTCCACAGAGGAGGACATGCGTTGTAACTCTAAACGGCACAATATATAGACATGAAGAAATATTCAAGCAATGACTCTTTATCATAAATATTTACTACATGCTAGATATCCTGAATACATAGGGGCTCATGCTGAACTCAAAATGAGAATGTCTTCGTTGACCTTAATAGGCCTATGATTTCACTTTTGATTTCTGAAGATTAAACAGGTATGGATCAGTCTGAATGAAGAAGCAGCAGAAAGGAAGCACCAAGAACAGTGTTTCACGCTGTGGCCTGCAGCTTAGGAGCTGTCACTGGGTATCAGCACCTTGCAGCTGACATTGTACTGGACCAATTAGCCAGGCAGACACCATATTGCACCACTGATTAGCTAACCATTTCAATACTTTTTTAACAGCTTATTTTGCATACAAGTTTTCCATTGTTAGATTGGTTTTGGTAAGAGAAAGCTGCACTGTGATCAACACAGCCATCCATAATATGATTCCTTTATCTGTAACGGTTATTGCAACAGAGAGGAAAGACTGCATTTCCCTGCATTCTTGCACAGATGTGACATAGAATGCAGTCAAAAATATTTGTAATCCACTTTTTCTGTATGATCATAAGAATAGCTTTTCTTACATTTTCCATCTAGTACTGCAAACAGAGGAAGGACATTAAAGAACTTGTCATGACACAATTATATGTATTTAATGTTACAGCAAAGGAATTAGCATCAGAATAGCTGTTGATAGGATGTCCCAGCAAGGTAGCTGCTGCCAGTGGAAGCCATCCTAATATAATTTACAGTAGTTTATTTCTGATTATTGGATATTATTCAGAGAAAATCCATTTAACTTACTCTACATTCTTTGTCCATTCTGGAGGGTTACTCATGGTCATAAATACGCAGTTGGTCAAAATAGTGCACATGATAAGCATGCTGAATAATGTAGGCTAAGAGTTAAGGAATGTAAGCCAGAAAATTTCATAAAAAGAGTATCAAATAACACACTGCTTTGGTAGATTTTCACTATCAGGAGCTATCTATCCCTCTATTGCTCTTTAATAGCCAGGGAAAAGCCTTGAATATGTTAAAGCTTTCATTCACTGCTTTATAGCTAGAAGAGAACAATCATACACTAAAAATTAGAAAATCTGAAAGGTATTTTAAAAAGCACCCCAACTCAAAAATATTTTTTTAGATGATCTAGACAAATCCAATCTGCTTCATGCATGCAGAGCAATGAAAAATACATTTTCTTCACTTTAATGTTTTTATTATAAAATTAGGCACGTATCAACATTTTTCCTTATCACTACGATACACTGAAAGCTAGCTGCCACATAGTAGGAGAGAACATAGGGAAATCTTAGTGAGGAAAGTATTTTATTGCTGTTTTACATATTACTTTTGTAATATAAATGCTGTTGGGAGGGGAAGACACATGTGATTTTCAAAAAAATAAATCCAAATAGAATTCCAGAACAGGTCCAAGTCATAAATAATTTCATATATTTGTACAGAACCACTCGAAATCTACAACCTTTAACTCTCAGAACTGCTGACATTCTTCTAAGATTAAAAAAAAAAAATTCAACCACCAAAATGAAAACCATGAGGATGAACCACAAATCGCCCACATGATGGCACCAACACCTAAAGCTACAGACAAGACAAAGCTCGAGTTTGAGAACAGCTGCAGGTTCATGTGGTGCTCCTAAATAGAAATCCAAATATAATGGGGTGAGAAGTACTGTGAGGTTCCCTTCAAAAACTTTTCTTTGCATGTCTATGTTAATAAAAAAACCTTCAAGTGATAATGATACCTCTACCTTCTGAGCTGTCAAAAAACTGTGGCATTACATTCAACAATTCTTTGGGTTTTCTGCGCAATTAATATATTTAAAATCCTTTACTGAGAACTTGTCTTCTCTTTATGTAATTCACAAATGAACAGAGCAAAAGAGAAAAAAAAAAGTTTTTTTAATCATTAAAAATCCATGCTACAAATGTTTCACCAGCCTGTACTTTACACAGGCTTTCAAAATGCTTTTTGATGAAATGTCCACTTAGAGTTGCAAATCCTCACTATGCTTTCATTAGTGGAAAAGTAACTATATTATACCTTACCACAAATTTAAACGATGTGTTTTAGCATTCTGAATTTGGTGACTAGCTCTTCAGCACCACCTCAGTCCCACAATCTTCTATTATTCCCCATAACTTAATAATGCTTCAGAATATGGTAAAGAGTGTCATATAACTGAAAATTAATTATTTGTAGTGGCACCTGTAGCAAGAAAATTGAAAACAGGCTATGTAGTATCATGATTGTTTTGGAAGTAATTTGTAGGCTAGCCATTGATAACAATGTCTAACACATACCAACTACTGTAATTATCAGTCTTCCAGTATACCAAGACTGAAAAAAGTAATTTCAAGATTTAGTCTACATAATCTTAGGATCCCTATATGCAATGCTAACATAAAACTACTTTTATTGTGCTTATGTTGGACTTCTGTATATACAAGTGTGCAAACATTTGTATTTTTTCCTTATTAAGTAAGCTGGCTTCCTGAAGTCAATGCCCTCATTGCTCATATTGGTATTTGGGATGCCTACTATAGTCTGCTATTAAAACACTAAAAAAGACAAAATAATAGTTAAGAAATTATAATAATTTATCTTTTCAACTCTCTACCTGCAATGTGGAAATCTCATCACGTTCTTGAAGACTGAAATTAAAACATCAAAGGTTTACAAGTGTGTAATGCAATAATGATCAAGAAATAAAATGGACAGGTAGGATACATACAGGACTGAGAATGTATAACAAAACAAGAAACCTAAGTTGTTTTATGAATCTATCTTTCTGTAAGCGTTATCTGAATCAGAAAACGAAAAGGTATAATGAAACCATATTTTCACTAAATACTCATGCAAGCACTAACCTGGGATCAAAGACTTGATTTAATACACAGTGTCAGAGAAGAACTGAAAGTATTCTGAGCAATATATCTGCAGTTTATGAAAAATGTGGAGGAGGGGAAAAGATGAAGAAAAAGATGCGATGATTACAGAAAAAAATAAGAGGGAAATAAAAATTATGTGGGGGAAGAAAGAAGACACAGAAATTGTAAAGGATGATGACTGGTTGTCTGGCTTCTGGTATTACTATATTAGGATCCAGCAATGAACAGAAATGTAAAAGGAGAATAAGAAAAAGAACAGAAGACAGAAATAGAAGAGAGAAGAAGGACACTACAGATCACATTGATCCTGGGACATGTGCCAGAGAATGATTTAAATACTAAGTAACATCTCATTCATTACAGTTTTAGACTACCCACTTGAAAAGGATATGAATGTACCAAAATCTTAATAGCTATTTTTCTAAGAGGATTGAAAGGAGTTAACATGTACAGGGCAGAGGTGGCACTGAATCGGAATATTGCCTTCCCTTTATTTAATACTATAAAGGTCTGTAAAAAGAAAAAGAGAATGACAAATATCATTTAGAAGACACCAAGTTACAAACCCTTAATCATTTTCATTTAGTCATTAACCATATTTGTCAATATGCTCTTTTTTCATTGACACAATCCCCTTGTCCAGTTCACATATTGTAGTGTCCAGCCAAATTACCATAAATACAATTAAATGAACACTTAAATGCATCTAGTTAGAAATCATAAGTAATTCTGCTATTGCTAGGTAGTAAATAGAGACAAGTATGAAAGTAATGTAGGCAATATTTGAAGAATTAGTTTACTTTTTGTACAGTATAATATATACATGGAGGTGTGTAACTGTAACCAAAATGAGAGCCATTAAAACTTCAACTTCAATCCCTAAATCAAATGACCAGCATAAATTATCAAAGTATTAAGACAACAGTAACTCAAAGTGATCTAAGTTTCAAGTGATCATGAAAATATGGAAATCAAGAGTGCTCAATAACCATTTTTGAACATAACACTAATGTACTCAATTTTTGCTGTACTGTGAGAGTAATGTATTACTCCCCTTTTCAACTACTGCTTGTGATAGTTCTGTACCTGCAAATCTATTTTCCTTGTCATACTTTACTTTCACCTAATACAGAATTCACTCTATTCACTGTATCCAGGTATTTTCACTGTCTCTCCACAGTTTCAGCAATGACTCATGTATATTATCAACATTAAAAAAAACACATTTTTAAACGTAACAGTGCTTTTAAAATCCAAGCAATAAAGCATAAAACCTGTAAGGTATTTTTAAAAATTATGTTGATTGCCACACATCTGGGGGAAGTCCTGTCTATTTCCATCATCTCTTCTCTCTACACATGGATGACAGTTCACGCTTTTTGAAAGGAAGTGGATCTAGATAGCATGGTGGCAGTCCTAGGAAACCCAAAGGGCACATAAGCCATGCAGACCTGGAACACTGCCAGCAGCCATTATCTGCCTAAGCTGAAATCAGAGGGCTGCATTTGTCAAGATTATGCTCTACTTTCTGAACAGGTGTGGCAAATAGAGCAGCTGAAACCACAATGCCTCTCCCTTCCTGAAATAATAAATTATAAATGATAAAAATCAGTGCTTCAAAACTTAATGTTTGCATTCTCCTATACTTAGTGATTCTCAAGCTGCACTTTGATCTTTTATTGTACAGGAGTCTGTAGCATGCTCTTTATTATGAAGATTTTTCAACTCTTTTACTATTAGTCCTGAAGTTAATGAAAACAGGACTTCTAATAATCAGAGTTCTTATGTTTTCTGTTCCCTTTACTCTGACAAAACCTCTGATGAAGTAGCATTTGTGTTATGCTGACTCATCAAGTTATGCTAAAAAAATGAAAACGGAGCCTGACCCAAAAAAATTATGTTCAAAAATATGCAAAGAATGCTAAGAAAAATAATAGGAGAAATTATGATGGCAACATACAGCTTGAAGTCTTGCTTCTCCTACTGAAAACCACAATGCTTTTGGAAAAGATCATGACAACTGCTATGCATTTCTCAATCAAGAACAAGCAATTCAGCAGGATTCTACTTAACATCCACACTTAATTGCAGAATTACTCTTCTAGCTTCCAAAGCATGATGATACATTCTCTAACTTTAGGATTTCTGGCATTGAATTTAGATTTTTACTACTACAGAATGTGGAAAGAATTAAGGAAAGGAATTGGTACTTTGACCCAAATTCTATTTGCCTTCCAGACTTCAACAGGGTAAATCACTTGAGTAAAGGGAGCAAAACATGATAATTAATTGAAAACCTTGTTAACTCATGATTAACTCATGATTCTCCATACTTAAATTCAGTTTTAGAAATTCTGCAATAAACACTTAAGGCAAAACTGATTTTTGTTTTTAGCTGTTCTGCTTAGTTCTTCATGGTATGCCTATATTGCTATTGTTTCAACATATTACTGATGAGGCATACCCCTAATTCCTGCAGGAAATATCTTCATCTGCATTTTTTCTCTTAGTCTGAGTTTGAATCATAACAATTCTTGGAGTTTTTCTTCATTTTTCTTTGAAGCAGTTTCTTCACTTTCATGGGTTTTGTTTTTTAATTCACTTGTTTTTGTTAGCTAGCTAGTTTCCATAGGAAAGAAAAGAAAGCAGGAGAAAAAAATTATGAAAACAGGAAAAAAAATAATTTCTTCTTTACTAGTAGAATAATGAGACTGCAATACATATGATGCCAAAATCAAAGGGACTGAAAATCTGGAGGAAACACAAGGCCATCTGGACACTAGTCTAAAGTTCAACACTTTTGTGCTGGCCACAGCAGTTGTTGCTACTTTAAATCAAAGCAAATATGTGGATTTCTTTTTTTAAAGTAACATCTCCATAAAGACATTTTTTAAATTGCGTAACATTCTGTCAACATTCCAAGTACAATTGCTACCTCCTCTTTATTTATGTTCCTCTTGTAAACACCTCCTCTTTGAAAACAATCATAGAACAAAATAGAACTGGATAGGAAAATTTTTTCACCCAGACTAAATTGGATATATGATGCCACTACAGAGTAAACATGGATCAGGATGATCATCATATCATGAGAAATTACCTTTACATATTTCCCTAGCCTTCCCAGTGAAAAGAGAATGCAACCTAAACTTCTCACAACAGTGAAGAAATCTAGTAAGAAGATGTGTAGCTACCTTTGAGATGGATTTCATACTGAAGACCTGATCCTTTCATAACTATAATACAGCAATTAGTAATTATTCTAAAGATAAACCCTGTGCTGCTACTTCAATTATCCCATGTGTAAAACACTGAAAGTTACAGGTTTTAATAAAAATGCCAGGTTTAGAAAAAAAAAAAAAATTAAGTGCATCTCTACGTATCTGTAAGGTTTCACAAACTTGCATTACTAATTTCTGCTCTTAGAGTGGAGTTTTCTGCCAATCACATCAGCTGTTGGGGGAATTATTATATGGAAGCTCTAGGTCAAAAATAATAGAAATACTATGTCTTTGAAGGGTTCTTCGTTATTTATTTTTCTTCAAGTCTGATGGAAATACAACACACTCACTTTTTTATTGATATAATATGGGTCCAGGTCTTCCAAGGGCTTGGACACCATTCCTGGAGGTATGTCGCCGTAAATAAATGGCAGTGTCTTTCCTGCCTCCAAGTCACTGTTTGGCTTCGGGCCATCTTCATCATCATCGTCTTTGCGTTCTTGTTTGGATTTTGTAGCTTTCTCTTCATTGATACGCTGTTCAATAGCTGCAAGTGATTCTCTTGTGAAGTAGCGAAAGCTGTCGGGTCCTGGTGGTACCAGCACTGATTGTGCCATCTTTTCATCCTGCACCTCTTAATTACTGTTTAGCCTCTCTCATAAAAAAAGTGCTAAAAAAAAAAAAAACACCACAGAAAAAATTTAGAGCAACACAGCTACCAACAATGTAAAGTAATATACCGTTACAGAATTTTGTGTGGGACATCTTAAATTCAATAATTATCATCCAAGAGGAGGCTGTTGTGAAATGAATTTTTAAACTGGTTTTTATTTCAAGACAAACCATTTTCCTTTGCAGCTTGCCTCTTAGAGTTCTCTCAGAGGTATCAATTCTTAAAACGTTTAGTTTAAAAATTCACTTAGTGCTTGCACCAATGGCTTGTCAATTCTTTGGGCTGATAAAAAAGGTCACATACAATACAATAACATCTTTTGCCTTTATCAAGGGTAATGTTATCCATTCCCATTAATAAAGTAGGAGATATTTTCCACTACAATCAGTGTGAGGAATCCACAGTTCTGAAGTATTTGGTTCAGTGTTGAGTGAGACTCCAGACTCCTTATTACCCTGAAAGCTGCACCTTTGACCAGTCCTCCCTCTAGCTGTATGGACCAGGAATGATTCTTAGAATCCACTATTGCCACGCAAGGCCAGAAGGATTGAAAGCAATACAAGATGCTCCTTCCCTTTGAGTACAAATATGCTGCCTTTGCTGAACTGCCAGCTCAGGAAACAAGGTTCAGGCATAAGCACCTGTATTCAGATCCCCTGCCTGGCAACACACTGTGCACTGGAAGAATTGCTGAATTAAACAAAACTGATTTTTAATCATTACATACTGCACTTAGATCTTTTAAGATCTAAGAAATCTCTAAAAGAGCTTATGTCTGATATCATATCAATTGTATATATATTTCACAAATTTCACTAGCAAGAGCAGGACTATCTCTTCTTAATGTCTCCAGGCAGTTCAGTTAAAAAGAACAAATGGAAAATATTCCCAAAGCAAATACTTTGATCTGAAATTGCAAACAGGATATCTGCTGTAGCCTACAAGAATTTTTCTCAAGCGTCCTTCTGAGTAAGCACATTAAAAATATCGCAAATGCAATAAAATAACAAATTCTGAGTAAAACAATATACCCAGAAACAATGATCAGATTAAAATGATACAAAGTTTGAATACAATCAGCCTGATCCTATTTTACTGTCTTGCTTAGCACACATACTCCAGCACAGCCGCAACAAATTAATATTTTTGAAAGCTGTTAAATAAGCTGCAACATGATGCTTTCTCCTCCTTTTCAACCATATGCACACAGCCACTTACACCTACACAATCCACACATATCCCAACTCCTGCAGGTCTCCCTGTGAGCATGCTCTTCCACTGCAGGCAAATGCACCTGGTGCATTCTGTCATGGACGGTCTGTACCAAACTGCTGCTGGAAACCGCACCAACTACCGGCAGCAGAAGGGTTCATTAGGAAAATGAAAGTAGTCCTGCAGCAGAATCCTGCTAGATTTTATTTCTAATTACAGAATGAAAAAAAAAGAAAAAAGCATAATTCTGTTTTAATACTGCAGGAAACAATTAAAAATTCATTACCAGTGAAGAATCTTGCAGTTATGTGGGTTTGGAATGGCACCAGGGAAGACTGCAGTTAAAATTCCATCATGCCTTTTCCTTTTTTTTTTCCTTTCTTCTTTTTTTTTTTTTTTTTTTAATTCTCCTTTTACAGACCACACCTAACTTCCTGCTGAAGGATCTTGGTTATTGAAGTAAAGTCTGGCATTTCCTGTGTGAGCCTACTAAATGCTGTAACTCTTATTGCCAGTAGATGGTACTGATATATACTCATAAATTCTTCTCAGAAATGATAAAAAATTTTTGCATGCTTGAACACTTGCTTAAACTGAGACTCTTGGACTAAAATACATGATTTTATATAACCAGTCAAGTCTCAAGATTCTCAAAAATTCTTTTGAATACATAGCAGCTACTGCTGATGTGACCATAGCTGTTAAAACTGTGAAGGTGAGAAAGAAAGAAACTAGGAGGGATAGCAAAGTAAAAGAAATCAAAATATGGAGGTTACACAGAGGCAGAGTACAACCTAAGCAATTGCTGAAACTGTATTATCAGCAGTCTGGATTATTTTAAACTACAGGTTGTGTAAATATTCTAAAATAAATGTATACAATATGTTCACTGTGCATTGTTTCTAAATGCAGACAGGCCAGCAATGGGAGGGAAGGAAGGCACATCTGAGTGTTCACTGCAGCAGCGAGTTCCTGTACAGAAGTCATCTATTCTTGCTCCCTGCTGCAGCAGGTGGTTGGGAGCCCTGTAAGCCACTCTCTGTGGCAAATCAGTAAAACACCCCCTTCAGGGCCCACTCTACCAAAACACCATCCTACTTCTTTCCACTCTTCCACTTGCTCTGTATTTTCCATGCTTACCAATTTTCACACTTTTTCCTCCTGCTGCACCAATAAAACTTTTTTATCTCTCTCCTAACTTACCATCAACCTTCTGCCCTTCCCTCCTTCTTTCACACATACACAAATCTCTTCCAAACTTTTCAAGCAAGACACATTGCTTTATCTATACATTCAGATCTTCTGGCAGTCACTTACTCTCTGCCGTCTCCTTTCCTTCGGCCACAAGGAGGACAAAAAAAAGGGCGTGGAAAGTAATAAAAAGCAAAAGGTCAGTCTAAAGTGAGAGATGTTGGAGAAGAAATTAATAGAGTGGCTGAAGAAACATCACTGTGGCTTTGAAAAGCAGTGAAGAGAGGGGAAAATATTGATAATTTTTTCCTTTTGTAATTGTGATGAGAGAATGAAGTTTGATTTGGTCAAAATAAGGTTTTTAAAATTTTCAGCAACTAAGAAAAAATGTGCCAAATGAGAACTATAATTGAACCACATCGAAAGTATCAACTTTGGTTTGATTAATTTAAACATTACACAATATTTTAAAATAATGTTAAAAGTCTTTTTAGAAAAGTGTTTCATTGGAAAAGGTTTTCTATTTTCACAGATGATTCAAGAAATCAACAAAAAGTTTACAAATAATTCCATACAACGAATTTTTTTGCTTAAGAAGCTTTGGATAAAAACTTCTGGCTGGCTCTAATTTGGGACTACAGTTTACTTGGGGCTGTTCTGAAGTCTCAAAATAAGAGGATTTTGAGACAGCACAGATCCACAGGAGGAGTAGAGGAGCTTCTAACTACAAAAGCATTTTGATTATTTATTTGTATGGATAGGCAACTGCTTATGTATGAAAGTTACAGTAAATGAAGCACCTGAAAAGCTGGGCTAATGCACAAAATAAGGAAAAGGTGCTTCATTCTTCCATTAATAGTATATTAAGTTAAACCATCTGATTATTTGTTTCTTATTGTAAGGGTCTAAAATTACCAGAGATCTCATTTTAATTTCCACCAGTGCTATACAATCTACATGCACAGTGTTAGGAAGGACAGTGAAAAGAGAAGACAAAAAGGAAATAGCCAGGGGACATTGTATCCCATTGCCTTAGAGGCTTGGGTCTACAGTCTTACTAGGCTGTAGGGAAAAATGAACAAGGATTTTGGAGAGACAGACTATACAGGAAATGCAATATCAGCTTTGCAGTCTAATAGAAAAAAGTATATACTTCTAAAGAGGAGACAACAGTAATATATCTAGAGAAGCTTGTAACATCCTTAAAATATATTAGATAGTACACATAGCTATAGTAAATGTAACAGATAAAATTATTAGAGATAGAAAGGGAAAATGACTAAATCAAATAGCAAATACCAATGAAAACCCAATTGAACATAGCCTATGTTTAAGAACTATTGTGTGAACATGGTAAAAACTTACCTAAAACATAAACATGAAATAAGAATAGCAATTCTGGTAATAAATCATTCCAACTGCTGTCTAGCTTCCCACCTACAGCCATGGGTGCATTTCACGAACAATTTTATCACTGACGGTATCCATCTTCCCTCTGCTGTGACATGTGTGAAAGCTTGAAGGGGACCTTGTCATTTACTCATCTGGTAAAACACAAGGCCCACAGAGAGGGTGGAGATGAAGAAGTGTTCAGTGTCATATGTAAAGAAACTCTATATGAGAGTGAATGATTTTTGACAGGACAGAGCCAAGAGAAAACTCCAAATATTTTTCTGACGTCCTAAGAGCCCTCATCAACAGACAGTCCTGATTAATAAATTTAGAAGGAAAATAGATTACCAGTTTTTCCTCAGAAATATGTAAAAACTGTCTTTGTTCAATGGGAAAGCAAAGCATTAAAATGCAGAACTGGCAACTGGCCATCAGTCTCTGTAGTTCTGTGATCGTTTTACTCTCCAGCTGTGTGTCCCTGTACTATATTAGATTGTCCCTAATTGCATGACTTTTCATTTATAGTTCTGAATTTCATCTTGTTTCACTAACACCAGTCATCAAGCTCATCTAGTCCTTTCTGTATAATAGCTTGCTCAGTCTTTGACAATGCCTTACGACTTTGTGATAGGAGCAAATTACATTGGCATATTTCCATTTCTTTGCTGAAACAGTAAATTAAACTTTAACTAAAATTTGTCCCAAAATTAAAACAGTGGCAAGCAACTTCAACTGAAGTGTAAGTTACTGTAATACTTGCTGTAGTTTGCAAAATATGTTAATACTACTCTAAGACCCTTAACCTTAAAAAAAAAACACCAATAAGTTTATGTTCTAAAATGAAATAGTATTTTATTTGAAAGAGCAAAAGAGACCTAAGTGGAGCTTTTTCTTCTCGTAAATAGTATCCATTTAATCAAATACATTGAATCTAAAGAATTCCTGTCACCTCTGCCCCTCATGATACTTAAAATTCTTACTCTACTACTAAATTAATCATGGTGATGTAAGTGACTGAAAAACATGTTTGCTAGCTTTGGGATGACATGGAACTGGGAGGACTACAAGTAAACAGGAGGATAGTATTAGAATTTAAAATGTCCTGACAAACAACAAAGTGGGCTCAAAAAGTGATACAACTGAAGATACACAAGTTCTATATTTTATACTTAGACAATATGGAAAGAATTCAGACCACAGAAATAAAACATCCAAGGAAATGTAGGATGCAACAGATACTACATTTGAAATCCTCCAAGCTTTGAGATGTAAGATTTGAGCTCTTTCTCTCTTAATTTTACATTGAAAAGATCGATTGAAGACACAATGACTGTCTATATATGTCCAAAAAGCTCTTCCAAGGAAGCAAAGGAATTTGTTTTCTTTTTATCTAACATACAGTTAAACAGGTTATGGCATTAAACTGCAGCAAGAGGGTTTATTAGGAAAACTTTTTACCAATGAAAAAAGGGAATTAACAGAGTAGACATATGACAATCTTTCAAGAACTTTAAGAAAAGCTAGACCTTGGAAGAAAAAGAACAGTGGTGACTGTGAGTTTTGTAGCAAAACTGATCAGGATGAGAATCAAGAAACTTGTAACAGGCCTTCACGGCCTTCACTGTTTTAAGGTCTTAATAAGTGTAGGTTTCTCATTGTTTTGTGCTGCTTCAACTGTTATGTTTCTCCCCAGGCCTAAAGGAAGCTGCCAGCACTCCACGGATCTGCATGAAAGATTGTATAACATGGAATTGCCCTGTTGGAAGGTGGAAGGTTTAGAGCTGGTGCAGTACCTCTGCTAAGATTTATGTTTCCACTGCTCCCCTGCTGAAATTAGCAAATAACAGCAAATAAACATCAGTTCTCCTGTGCTTGAGGTTTGTGTGTTTCATGTGTAGCAATGCTACACTGTCTGTTCAGTAGCCACAGCTGAGACAGAGGTCTCTTCATACAGTATCGATGTACTGAACTGTGTGCTTTGAACAGTAGGTGTTCCTGCAAAACAAGTCTTTCCAAATGGCTCTTAGAAGAGCTATATAAAAACACAGCTTCCTACACATTTTCCAACATTTTAGATGGATGTATAACTAGCAAGTCACCTTTGAAAATGCAGTTACTTGAAACCTTAAGCCAATATGAGACAGTTCTGTCAGAAAGGACAACTGCATTTTCCACCCACTCTTACCCTGCTCATGTCCCACTGTGTTGGCCTGACCATTTCTGCACCTCTGCATTTTAGCCAGATCAGCCCACTAGTCTGGCTGAAAACTCTAAATAACTGGACAGATTTCAGAAAGATCAAAGAGCCGATCCATCACACTTAAGAAAAGAAATTAGGAGTCTTAATGTCTCAAGATGTCTTCTCACTTTAGAGTGAAAAGGACTAGCTGTCTACCTTCAGAGTCTTCCAACTGTAGTGCTTCACCTAAGTGCAAGCTCAAAAGGCTTCAGGCACCAGAGTATGAACGAATGGATCTCCAGAGCTTGAACAATGAAGCAGATCAGGGCTCTAACAACTGTAGTCAACAAATACTGGCACAGATCCTGTACCTGCTGTAGAACCCAGTATAAGTAGAACAAAAAGGCAAAAAGGGTTATTAAAACCCTAAATGCTAGCAAATCTAAGGATTAAATAAGGCTACCATTCAGTTACAGCAGCCTCAGGATTGCTCTTCCAAGATCACAAGGTGACCAGGGTCACCTGTTTCCTTTCAACATGGACATCAGGACAGCATTTTAAGAAGAATGTGCAGCAAGGATCATATAATGTGAAAACACATATACAAAGATCCATATCGGGAAAGTTTGGGGGTCCTTCAAATCAATTTTCTTACTCTCTTTAAAACTTATTTCAGGAAACTATCCATAGGTCTCTGCCAAGATGTACTCCAAAGAAGTATGAAAAATATATTGATAAAAATCAGTTAATTGTTATCTTTGATTACTGTTAACCAATAATTGGCAATGACTTGCACTTGTTAATCTGTTTTCCTCTTTTATCAGAAATGGCTTTTGAAAAATCGCTGATTTTCAATCAAATGTCAGTGCACGAACAAAAAAGCTTCTTGTCTTTCCAGATGAGAGGCCCTTAAATCCTTCCTTCTAGTATTAGACAATCTGGATTTTTCACTTGATGAAAATACCATTCTTAACTTTTTTATTTAATACAGTGAAATAAGCTTTCTGCCAGACTGTAATGATCTCCTCCAGTGCTCCTTGACCACAGGAAAAAAACCAAGGATCATTTAAAACCAAGAAAGGATCAAAACAACAGTTCAAGTTTCCTTTGAACAAAAAGAGAAATACTGTCTCCAAATCATATAGCAATGTGGGAAGACAATGCAAGAGCATTCACCAAATCCCTAATGAAACTGATCAAGTGATTACAGCCTTTCAGCTATCTAGCTGCAGTGGGCTCTTCTTCAAATCAGTCTTTGCCCTGATACACATCATGAGAAACTATCCCCACAAGTAGAGTCTTGTGTGTCAGGCTAGAGAGATATCCATTTTTAGTGTGTTTGTGTGGGGAGAGTGAATATACAATTCAAAGATGTAATGATAGTGGCATATGTATGGGATGAGCTAGATATTTCCAGATGCCTGAATATGAGAATATGCTGACTACTTATGCTGTTAATAAAAACATGCTGTGATTTCTTTCCTGACAAACCAGAACTCAGAATTTAGCATTCCCAGTAAGGGCATTATGCAAAGATGTTTAGAATGAAATTTCCAATTAATCTTAACTACAACATGGCTACAGAAAATTCATATATAATTTATATCCTTCTGGCTACAAGCCACCAGGTAGATGGGAGCTTCTAACATCCCCAAACATCTGTCTAGAAGTTTTGGATGAACAACATAAATCACTATTCTGAACCTACTGACAAATTATTGCGGGAAATACTCTGTGATTCCACTTTTATAGCCTCTTACTGTATTCTGTTGCAAACACAACCTATGAATAAGACTGTGCCTTATCAGTTACCGCTTACGTAAGCCCAGGTCAGGCTCCGACAAGGAAGCCGGGCGAAGCTTCCCTCGAGCCAGGGACAAAGGGGCACGGACCGAGCCCTCCATCTCCATGAACTGCTGCGAGCAGCTTCCACTTCCACGCAAAACATTCCCATCCTTCTCTGCTGGCAGCGCCAACAGCCCGACACTGCGGGCGCTGCGGCGAGCCGGAGGAAGGCGGGAAGAGGCAGGGGAAGAAGGCAGGAGAAGAAGGCAAGGCAAGAAGGCAGGAGAAGCAGGGCGNCCCGCGTTGCCACAGCGAGGGAAGGCGGGCAGCCCGGTGTCGCTGGAAGCGACGAGCCCGAGTGCAAAGGCGGCGGGGAGGCGGCCGGGGCGCTGCCGGGCTCCGCAATGGCGCGGCGCCCAGGGGAGGTTGCCAAGCAACCGGTCCGGCGGCTGCGGCACCGCGCTGCGCGGGGGGAGCGCCGCCGCCCGCGGGCCTCGGAGACTCCCGCAAAGCCTCCTCTGCCACACGGCCTGTTCCAGAGGACAGCTGCCCCGGCAGCTCCGGCCGGGCCCGGTCGCACGGGAGAAGCAGGAGGGGCGGGGAGGAGCAGGTGTTTAGGGCAGATAACGGCAGGAGAGGCAGAAGTGGAGGGGGTTGCTGAGGGGAACCCGCCCTCCAGAAACACCAGCGAGGGACAGCGGAGCCCCGCCGGGCGAGGTCCCTCCCCGCTGTCCCAAGAGCCGAGCAGCGATGGAGCCAAATTCAGGCTTTACCATCGGGGCGGGAAGAAGCCGGGGGATCACCATCCCTCCTTCAGTTAGATGTGTGTACCGTCTGTGTTGGATACAGAGTCAGCCATGCTGCCTACTGCCTGCAGCCAGCCAATTCCCCTGCTCCGGGTGGGCGGGTGTGTTGTGGGGCTTTTTTAAATAGGAGACGGTGACTGTAAAACCATAGAAACGGACCAGGGGAGTCGGGTGCTGGGACAGTTTTTACATCATCTCCACTCATTTCAAGCTGTTGGTATATTTTTGATAAAAAATTAACCTCATCCGCTACATGCCAAAACCCCTGAGTTTTGACTTGATATTTGTGAGAGGACGTGAGGGTGTACATGTCCAATTTGTAACTTTGCAAAATAAACGAAGAGAACCTGGATCTGAACGGAGCATTTTCTAAATAGGCTTGCTTTCTAAATTTGCAAAGATAGCTGACTAGTGACAAACACAATTGCCTCTTGAGAAACTTCCAAACCCAAAACACAATAGGCACAGAAAGCATGAAGACCATCCCACATGGGGGAAACAAATATCTCCATGGATAACAGATGAGAATTTCTCCCCCGGGAACTGTACTGACGCTGACGGGCTCCCTGCAGCTGCACAGCACCAGCTGCCAAGGGGCTCCTGCAGGACTTAATGCAGCTTGAAAGAAGCATTAACTCCCTGGATATCTATCAACCTTCAAGGGCAGGATGCCACAAAATGTTTCCTCATAAGCACTGTTCATGCCCCTACTATGTAGCTGCACCTGGAAACATATCAAGGTCCCTAAAGGAGATAGAACCACACACACAGAGAAGCACAACTACAAAAAAGTACAACTACACAGCACAACTTCCTTTCTCATTCATGGTCCCCACCAGATTCCCTTTGCCACTGGAATGGAAGAGTTGGCTTTGTTTCAGTAAAGCGCCACTTCAAATAAACTAGAAGCAAGGTGGTTTCAGTGATTCTGGAAATTAAGTCACAGATGAGGTCTCATATTTACTTTTAAATATTCTTTTAGTCTTACAATGGTTTATGGTTAGCAGTTCTTACTATACCCTTAGGGAAGAGTGCAGATGGGTCCAAGCCAGCTAGTTACAGGTTGTGATGTCTCATGCTAATTGCAGATGGGGCTGTTTATTACTGAGATATTTGACATTGACCTATGCAGTTTTCCTGTATTTTTTTTTTTTCTTCCCCCCTTGCTTGGTTATGCCAGACTTGAAGTGCTGGGACTAAAATTTTTCATTTTTGCCTCAGACCAATTTTTGGAGGGAAGCTTCAACTCAAATGAAACTATTTCTAAGAAAAAGGCTATGTATATGTATTTACCCTTAAAATTTTAGAGCTGCCAGTTTTCAAAGCACGAATAAGTCACATTCTGAATTTGGGACTTTTTCTTTTCGAATAGTATCTATAATACTTGGCTAGAGTTGAAGATTTTTTAAAAATTAGTTTGCATGTATCTGAAAGAACACCCCAGTGATTTAAATGTGTGAATTACAGAGATAATGCATTTTTTTCTGTTTATGTTTCATTGTCCATCTGAGGGGATTTTCCTTCAACTGAAGTCTGTCTTTGTGGACTCTGCTGACCCAGGAGTGGGAATGCTTTAATGTTTTTGTTGTAAATCATTCTATATGTTGGTTATTAAAGAAACCAACCCAAACAAGAAGAAAAAAACAAAACAAAACAAATCAACAACATAGAATGCCAGAAGGAAATATAGAAGAAAAAAGGAGGCATTAGGAAAAAAGGGAGACATATCTCAGACTGAAGACCAGCAGCATAAGAAACCTCCAGGGAAATGATATGTGTAAGAACTGTCTGCCTGGATAAAGCAACTGTCTCAAAATTGGCTGCAGTACTCCTGCAGGCTGGTTGCAGAGACAGGAAAAACTCAAAGGCTTGTAGATTATTATGATCAAGAAGTCTATCTAGGTTGATCAATTTGAATACAAAGGAGACCATGCTGGGGAACAGTCAAGGAAAAGGGAAGCAGGGGAGGCAGTATAATGGAGAAAGCAAAAAAGCTTGGGATGAATGGGCAAGAGGGGGAATAAAAACTTGAGATAACTGGACTGGAATTAATTGGAAGGATGGACAAAAAGATGTGAAAATGAGTTTATAAATCTGACAGGAGCTCTGTGAAGTATGTGTAAAGATGTATTCAATAACTCATTCATATGTATATCGATATGGTCTCCCTAAAATTGTGTACAAACACTCCAATAAAAACAGCTATTACTGTAGGAAGAAGGACTGAAATGACACCATAGAATTGAGATCTGTTTTAGTTTTGGTGCATTTGTCAGTAGATACTGTAATGCAGTGTTCACTGTCTGATGTAGTATACAATATGGATGAGCTCTTAAAAGCAGTGAGATTTGTTTTGGAGGAGACTTCCCTGATTCGTTGGTGCTGCAGAGGGATCAGGAGAAGTGACTAGTGGGAAGGGGAAAATAAGGATGATAACTGTGTCCTTCATGGAAGGTTTGCATGCTGTCTTGGAGAACTGGCCATGCCACAAGTAGGGTTTGCCTTCTCTGGTATCAGATGCCTGTATCTATTGGCATCTGCATCTAACCCAATCTGAACTCCTTTCATATTTCTTGAGAAAAATAGGTCTTGTAAAAGGCAATTCTTCTGACCTATTTCAGATATCTACCTTAAGATGAAAGAAGTTGTGCCCTAGAAGTGCCTGTCTCTCTGGACTGACTAGAAAGGGCAAGAGATGAGTACTCAGTACTGCCTGATGGCAGGCAATTCACTCAAACTGCTGTTTTCAAAGGTGGTAAAAATCATATGTGTGATTTCTAGAATGTAAAGGCAGCCTTAATTCAGTGTTCCACAACTGATGGCTTGGTTCTGCCACTTACTAGCATACTTTTAATGTGATTTTTGAAGTGTGAAATATTTAGTGGATCCTTTTACTTCCACACCTCCTTACTAAATATCAGCCAGTTATTTTGCACTATTACCATTGTTCCCATTTTATGTTTTAGGAAGCAGAACCACGTGTAGTTTGGGAACCAGAATGACATATGAAAATATATGGGGTCCATGTTCTGATACACATTGACAGAGACAGGGAGAATTGAATATTCCTGTTGTAGTACTCAACAATATGTATTAATTGTTGTAATTTTAATATGTATTACATTAATAAATTAATTATGTATTACAGTTCTGCCAACTGTCCAAAGCTTCACACTACAGGCATCTCTACAGCTGAGTAACTATGTATTTTAAATGAAGATGTCACGAGTGGGAGACACGTAAGACTGGATGTATATTCAAAATTTGGCAACCAAAAGGGAAAAATTAAACCAAACAGCACGAAATTAGTTCCTATGATGAGTAATATGGTTGTTGATTTGTGCAGAACACAGCCAAGTGGTTATATAGGATTTCCCAGACCATCATACAGGAACTGTTAGAAAGCTTTAGAGCTGCACCTTCCTCCCCTCCATGTCCCATGCAAAGGTAGAGAGCAAATATCATCACTATTCCCTGGTGACCTGACCAACATGTTTGTTTCCCTGGGTAATGAAAAGCTCAGTCAGATATATAACATTAAAAAGCATTAAACAAGTCTCTATTAAATTTAGAAGATTTTTTTTTGTTCTGAAAGGAAACAGAGTAGTTAATTGGCCCACAATTAAATAGAAATGCCATTAAAAAAATCCTGAAACAGTTTGCCAGGCCCAGTTTCTGTTTGCCTTTTATAGTGTCCTCAAAACCTGTCATATCAAGACATAAACTGAAAATATTCTGAACATTAATGAAAACATCTTTATGGATCAATTTATCCTGAGGGACAAAGTGCCTATGACCGACACATGCAGTTAAGTAAGAGCAGGAAGGTAGTATCACTATTCCATCAAGAAACTTGAAAGGCCTGAGGGAGCAATGCAGATTCATAAGTGTAGGATCAGAGGGAATGGTTATGAGTGTTTATTCTGACATTCTGCCCAGTGTGGATTATACCAGTCCCCTGATTTTAAAAATGTCAGCTGAAACACACCAAATTAATGAGAAACCCTTAGTAAGTTACCTTATAGCAAAGTATTATTGCAATAACATGGGTGCCTTGTTCCATACTTGGGCATCACTTTCCTGGGTAGTGATGTTAGGAAAAAAGGAGAAGTGGCACAGAAGTATGGAAATGTGCCTGTTTCAAGGTAACTTAAAAAAAAAAATGAGTGGAAGCTTGTTCATTATAATATTTTATAACTATGGGGAAAAGAAGAATTGCTAAGGACAATCTACAAAATTCTAGGTTAAAATACAGCTGCAGCCAACTGTAACTGGACTATTTGGAACTGAAATTTGTTCAGTGGAGTTTGATAATTTTTTTCCAGTTCAGAATAATTTCCTAAGTGTATGGAGTTTTTTTATATACTCCATTTGCATTTGTTGGTACATGTGAATGAAACAACAGAGCAGATGTTGAAAACCTCCTCAGGAGAGTTTTCCCATTCCCTCTATGTTTGAGCCAGCAAAACAGGTTCTGATTAGAGGGAATACAGGAGCTCCCCAAAGAGTTCTTGGAAGCATTCCTTGCTCACAGCATCACCTGCAACTTGGAGCTGTACCACTGCGAGGACGCTTTCCCACAGGAGCCATGCACACCACACTGCTTATTTCCATACAGAAACATGGATACACATGTCAGTATTTCCTTTACAATGTATTCAACTCTTTTTTCATATAAGCTCCACTTGTATACCCTTCTACAATGTCTCTTTCCTCCACCCTACATTTGACTGCTTCTTGCCCATCAGTCACTCTTCTCTAGATTCCCAGATGATATTTCCTCTTCTTATCACAATTCCAGAGCTGTTTGCCCATCTTCACAATATTTATACCACCTCACCAGCTCACTCCATTTCTGCATCATATCCTTCATCTTTCTCACTAAGGACAGATTATTTTGAGAATGTGTGAATCTGTGAACTAATTTGGAAGTGAGGTCAATACTGAGAAAAGCTATATAATCCCTTTCCCAGCAATGGAGAACACTTTTCCAGAGTTCCCAGCCTCTGCCACTCCACACAGCAAGATATCAGCATGAGTAATAACACCCAAGTGTCCCATATAACATTAAAGGTCATCATCATCATCATTCCCTGAGGCTTATGTTCAATTTTTTTCCCCCTAAAGAATACTAGTGGAGTAAAGTGCCAAATTTCTCTGTTTAAGAGTAGCCTGCCTTTGGCTTGGCTTCAAGGGCCAAAGCTTTACTTCAGATGAAAGATCATGATATTCATAAAAAATTTCATCTGGCAAAAGCACAAATATCTTTTTATGGTCACAAATGTAAAGGCTGTGAAGCACTTTAAATGTTAACTCTAACTGAAAATATCATTAAAAAATTTGAAACAATAAGTCTTGAAAATGTTAGGACCGTTGCATATGTTTAGGCAACATAACTACAAAAGCAAACTGTTTGCAAGATGTAAAATGTTATTCTGTTGAAAAGTGACTCTTTTAAGTGTGGCCCAGTAACATTTACTGTCTATTTCTTTCTAATCAAATTTGCTTCCTTAATAACTTTAAAGGTTTCCATCTTCCCATTGCTTCTGAAAAGCTTTCCATTTAATCTATTAGTATTTTCAGAAGTCAAATGAAAGTAGAACTCAACCTGCACCCCAGTATTTTCAAAGCATATTCTTATTTCTTCACTAGGAGTACTTTTCAGTAGTATTACCGTGGTGCTTGGGAGGCTGTTTACTGTCAACACTTTTATGGTGCTTCCCATTTTACAAAATGGAAACCAGGTTCTGCACTGAAAAATCTAACCTCTGTGAATGCATTTGCACAGGGTTTGTGCAGCCGTCACCGAAGTCTCAATCTGCAAACAATCATGCAGTGTTTGCCCCATGTCTGCTTTCAGGTTAACACAACTACAGATGGAAGATTTTTTCATCCTGCCTGGTGTCAGTACTTATCTTTTAGTTTCCATGGTTGCATTATTGACTTTCAGCAAGGAGAAAACACATGGAGCTCACACACTCTACAAATACACCTGTTAAACTCTTTGGATACAACCTTGTGTGTTGCAGTGCCAGTTAAAATAACTTTGCCAGAGACTTCCAGGAGGGAAGACTTATCTAACAAAGCTTGCCTTGTGGCCCAAGAAGTAGGATTTTCCACTGGTTTTCCTTTTGTACAAATGTTTACTTGTACGTAAAATACAATTAGCATAATTAAAGATAGGCTGTCAAATTTCAACTATCCTGGGCAGAGTCCTTGTTTCATTATAGTGCCTGTTTAGAAATTTGCCATGTACTTGCCTATAAGCACAGGGTTTGTGTAGATACTCGGGTGCTATTTGTGGAACTAATTTTTAACAGAAAATTGAGATCCCAGTGTCTAGGCAAAGGACATTTGTTTCTAACCTTGCTCCCTACTGTTTATAATCCATGAAACTGGTTTTCGTGAGACCACAGACTGTCACATTTTTTTGCATGTATCTGTCTCTATTTTGTATAAATGTATGGAATCCAGCTCCTAATATATCTGTTATCCTGCTGAGACAAACGGATGAGTCTAGAACACAATGTATTGCTTTAGAGAACTTGAGTCAGACTTCTAATTTCAGAGTGAGTCATTTACATTTATCATCAAACAAAACTACATTGGGGTCAAAGTCTGTGGATGATTTTGCAGTTACACTGAGGATGGTGAGACATGGTGAAGATGGTATAGAAGAAAAATGATGTATAATTACCTGCCATTCAGGCAGGAAGACTGTTTCTGCCCCACTCTGAAAACCTGCTGGTAGTTATACAACTAAAGCAACATGCACCCTGCTGTGAGAGGAATGACAGCAGTAGATAGGGAAACATTGTAGCTTTAAGTTAGCTCAGTATCCGTGACCAGAAAGCTACGGAGTCAGAAGTTAGCAGGCCAAAATAATCAGGTACATTTGTACAGTTCCATACAGCACAAATGAGCCTTTGAAACCAAAGTGCTAAGCTAAAGGCTGGCTGGACCTGCTGCCATCCAGCTTTTACTGCAGTGTTGAACAGTACTCAATATTTTGGCTAGAGCAGGTGGTTTGACAACTGAATTACTCAAAAGCTGTATGTTACAAATCCATTTTTTATGGCATAAAACCAAGGCACCTCCTCTCATATGACAAGGCCACGTCAGAAAAACACTTGCTGTATGTTCAAAACCCGGACATCCATAATCTTAAAATGTGTGCCTACTCATGCTGTATGTCATCAGTTTGTGCAGGTAAGATAGCTGTACCCTGCATGGTGCAATCATTATCCTATTGAACATGAGCCTCTTTCTTGGTGAAGGAAATTTGCATTTCTAATTCATAATGGCAATCATCTGTGAGGATCTCCAGAGAGATGGTGAGAACCAACTAGCATTAGCTACAACAATTCATCTGGACAAAATCAGCAGAAACCAAGCAAAGAATCAAGCAGCAAGAAGGATCACAATTAGACAAAGCCTAAGAAAACTTCACATAGAACAATCACTGAGCTTCAGCTCAAGAGACATAAAAACAAGTTATTGCTAATTTTTTTTAAATTTTCTGACAGAGTTTAGTTTGCTTAATGTTTCCATCATGTGAATCACTTCATAATGCTTTCAGCTTTGCCAAATATTAATTGTTGAGACTTGATTTATTTCTTTAATGGGACTATAAATGGTGAGATATTTCTTTCAATGAAAATAGAACGTAAATATCAACTTGACAATGCAGATTCATGTATCCTCCTTCCGTTTGAATGCTTACAACAAAAACTTCACCATTTAATAGAAAAAGTACATTTTTAGTCTGCTTGGAAAAAGTTTGACAGTATTATTTCCCTAATCTACAAGTTTAAAAAACAACAGGCAAGAATGATGAATCTATGTTGTTGGGTTTTTTAATAGGAAGACTAAAAACTGGGTTTTTGTTTATTTAATAAGCATGGTGGTAATACTGCAGCATTAAAAAGTATTTCCAGACAGGTTTTTTGAGAACTTTTGCTACAATCTATTTATTCTGGATTGTGTCAAGTAGACTGCTCAGGCAATATATGAGTTTGAGTCTTGTTGCTCCTGTTTAAATTTATTGAAATCTGATCATTTAACACTTCTCTAAAATAATTTCTAGATATGCTCAGAAAAAGCTTCTTAGCAGCTTTTAATAAATACTTAGAGAGCTGCCAGGTGTTGGCTGTGTTTCTACATTAGCAGCCCCTTCAGTGCAGGTAATACTGAGAACTGCTGAGGCACCCAGCACTGAAAGCAGGAGTGGAAGCAAAGCCCTTCTGCTGGTTCCAAACCAGTCAGAGGCAGAAAAAGGAAGCAGCCGAACTTCAGTTGGAGGTAAGGGTCAGAAAAGGAACAATAGGAGGTTCAGAAGCAAAAATAAGAGGTAAAGTTGCAAACTTGGAATTGGAACTGAAGAGCGTGAATATAGTTATTCAATATTCCTTTAAATTGCCCTCTGTCAGTATTTTGGTCCCAAACCTTCTTTACAGCATACCTTCCCAAGCATGCATTAAGTACAGAATGCTTATTTCCTCAGCCTTTTTTTTTTTTTTGAATTTTTGAGGCATTTAGTAACTCACAACATCATTTGCCTCTCCTCCTTACCACCTCTGGGAAATGAGGTACATTATTTGTCTTTCAAAGGCAGTAACAGAGGAACAGGAGATACAAGTGACCATTGGCAGAAATGTCTTCTCCCCCAGCATTTCTAAGACTGGTGGGTGTCCATGAGATGAAAGAAGGTACAAGAAATGGATTTATTCTAGTGACTTCAGGAAGCCTCTAGAAAGGAGGTCCTGGGATTCCTGATGCCTGCTTGGCCAGCTGGGACCGAGGGCAAAGAGAGAGGAACAGGAAGGTTATGATGGGCAAGAGGCTGCTTCCACTCATGGGGAGTGCAGGACCAGGGTCTGCAGCTGCAAAGGATCCTCACTGTCATTTGGAGAAGCTGGTGGGAATGTGTCTATGGCCTTAAAACATTGGAAGCAACACAGTAAAAATCTTGCTTGAGACTTTTTTTGCCCCAGCTGAGAGCCAAGTGTATAACAGGATTACGGTTGCATTTCTTGATACCAGGTATGAGGCAAGCAGATAGCCTATATTAGATTTCAGTGTCCTCTCCATCCCTTTGGTGGGAGAGTTTTTAGGGCTACTTGGGGGTGGAGCAGGACTGCAGGTAGTGACCACACAAATCTATTCATCAAGGTCTGAGATAAAATCAAGGAAGTAGCACTGGCAGCATAACTGATGCTGGGCTCTTGCTCTTGCTGCAGGGTGGGTACACTGGTCTCTGTTGTTGAGATCTGATGCTTATTGAGTACAAAGTACACTTCAATTAGAGTAATTCAGCATTCAA
The DNA here is from genome assembly GCA_013399835.1 of Leptocoma aspasia. Lineage (NCBI taxonomy): Eukaryota > Metazoa > Chordata > Aves > Passeriformes > Nectariniidae > Leptocoma > Leptocoma aspasia. The sequence continues at coordinate 304,719 of VXAX01004843.1, forward strand.
AAATAACAAGAAGGCTTTAATAGCCCCTATACTTAAGTTTCACAAAACATAGGGAGAGTCAGCTTTCTCTTAGGGTCAAGTTTTGCTTGAACTCCCTCAGAAATACCCAAGTTTATTCCTAGTGAAAGAGAACTGGATCATGCTTTGATATGGTACAGCCATTTATATGCCTCTATTTCCCAATGTTCACAATAAATATACTCAAAATCTATAAGAATTTTGCTTCAATATTTTCCTTTAAGGGAATGATAACTCAATTGATTTTCTTTTTATTTTTTTAAACAGAAGAGTTAATCTAAAGATTGCTTCTGAAGCTACATGCCCATTTGACCTACTAACTGCATTTTATGAACACTGTGAAATTTCTGTGATTACAAATATTTTTTCTCTGAAAATTGATGCAGTCTAAAAATCAAGAGAACAGAGCCAGGTATTTATCCACTTGCCTAATATTGAGAATGTGAGTCATCCCATTGACATGTCTGTTTGTTGTTGAAGTGGGGCCTATAGACATATGAGAGCATCATTTATTTAATGCATTTGTCACCAGAGGAAATTGCAGATCATTTGGACATGACCATTCATCATTTCTCCAGACCTGTTCAATAATGAAGGAACCTTTACCATCTAGTGAAGAGACCTTCAGACATTGCAATGGCTCAGCCATACCCAGATATGCACATTGAAAACATTTATCAGAAAAATGCAGCTAAGCAGGCAACCTGCAGAGATGGCGAGAATGTGTGTGAACCTTCTTAATGTTTCACTTGTATCTATGGAATCATCTAAAGCCAACACAGCATCAAGCACTCAAATCCCAACAGGCAATTTTCTGTTGCTTAACTAATCACAAGAAAAAGAAAAAAGTTTGCCTTTACACAGGTGTGGGAAATTTTTGATGAAGTGCTATTTACCACCTTATAATAGAAAGCAACAGGGAAAAAACTGATTGCACATTCTCTGTTTTTTCACAAACTGGCTACTGACCCCCTTCTCTGATTTATGACTTTGTAAGTCAATGCATTTCTGTGTTGTTTTTCCCAACTAAAACCATTATTAGTGTAATTAAGAGAAGGTAAGAAAAAAGACCAGAAGGTTTAAAAGAAGAGTCAGGGGGTGCTGCATGAGCTTCCCACCTCCTGAGTCATTCTGCTGTCTCTCCCAGTGGGTATCGTGCTTCTAAAAAAATAATGAAAGAAATATTTTTTCTCTCTCATGCAATATGGAATGAGGTTTCAAAATAAAAATTTAATTCTTATATATATAAAACAATTCACAAAACATATGTGTTTCATATGGTATATGCAGCAGTGCAAAACCATGTTTAGTCACAGACAAGTCCTCCATTCTGTCTTCCATCAGGGAGAGGCTGTTTTGGGAGATGAGGGAGGGGAGAATCCTATAAATCTCCTATGCCTCACAGGAAAAAAAAGACGAATTTAGGAAGTAAAGAGAGCCTCACACTGAAAATGGTATAAAGAAGCAACAGTACATCTCTGCATCAAAATTGTGCAATCCCAGGGCTGCAGTTGTGTGCTTTAAAACACACTCCAATTTGCATTCAGAATACAGCACCAATATAGCCTCCCGTAGAAATAGAAAACACTTGTGGATGACCACCTTAAAACAACAGCAACAAATTACCACAATTAAGATGAAAATCACAAACTCAAAAGTAATTCTTATTACAAGCATGCAAGCTTAAAAAACAGGACCGGAGAGCTGCAAAGAGCAACATGATTTTTCATTATTGTGCTAAGACCTAATTGAATGCTATGAAAAATCCATGCAGTGGCAAAGATGGCTATTATTTTCTCTCCTCTTGCTCTATTAATATTAATTGAAAACTAGGTGTGGCACCACAAGAGAAGAATCTTGATAAAAACCAGCTAGAATTTGTTGGTTTGTAGCATTCTAATTAAATATAATGTTGTCTTACCTGATTAAAAGAGGATTAAAAATCATAGCATAAGAAATATCCATACACTTGTAGATAGATGATGGGAGGCTCCTTCTACTGCAGGTACAGGTTCCTGGGCAAAGAAGCTTGTAAACTCTTGATTTCGCTGAAATGAAAAAGGAAAGAAATAAGGAACCTCCCCATAAAAGCAACAAAGGAACCTCTGCAGTATTCTGTAGTCTCTTTGCCTGCTTCCTGTTCTGAGATTCACTCCTTGAATCGCAGCATCGATCAGAAAATTGGTTGTGGGGGAAAAAAGGGGGGGGGAGAGCGGAGAGGGAGGAAAGGAAGCGGCAGCAGATTCCGTGCTGGCTCCACCTCCTGGCAGGAGCGAGCCCGCCGGAGCCCGCACGCCCTGCCCGCACAGCTTGTGCACCGCGTACCCTCGAGTACACAGCTTTAAATACGGGAATGGGAACACTGAGCAGTGCTTGCCAATTCTTGAAAACTGGCTTGACATTTAAAGTACACAACATGATTTCTCTTTTTTTTTTTCTTACAATGAGGTAAGTATTTGAATACATCAGTATACACGTAACTGCAGAAAACTCAAGGTACTGCCAGATATCTTTATTTTACTATGTACTAATGCATGTGCTGTTCAGAAATAAAGAAATCATTCTTTATGCAGAACTCTCCACTACAGAAATAGTAGAAAATAAGAGTGCTGGTTTTTTTCCTTTGATTATTGATCCTGCAAAACACAAATGGCATTTATATATTTATTGAAAGCCAGAAGGGGAAAAAAAAAAGTTGTTAAGTAACACAGAAGGAATGGATGCTTGGATGTAGCAAGGACTATTACATTATTGCTCAGTAAAGAGTTTTTAGGGTGATCTGTTTTACTTACTTTAATCCAAGGCTCCACTGGATTTTATAGCATCTTAGAACTGATCTTTGGCATTCTGGATACTATTAGTTGTAAAAGACTAATGTACAAATTGACTGCCTCACCCCAGTTGTCTCTAGCCCCAATTCCTATAATAGCAGTGTTGGATTTAGTGTTACTAAAGGATACCTTATACTGGAATGCTGTGTAGCTGACTGTTTCTACTTTTATCTTCTATTTCTATCACGTACACCTGCTCTGTCACATCACACAGCTAGCAGCCACCTGCATGTGGGGTTGGCTCAGCAATTCTCAGCTGTGAAGGAAAATTTAATCATACCAAAACATGGGGCCTGGGGGAGGAAAAAGTGCAAAGTTAACTAGTAATGGATCTAGATGAAAACCGTGGACTTTATAATTAGGATCCATGATCTAACTCATCACAAAAATCAGCGTTGTCAACACAAGGGAGTAGCTGAAGAGACAGTCCATTTGAGTAATGATGGGTATTTTTGTCAGCTTAAACCATTCATCGCGGTTATCCCAAAGCCTTGGAGTGTCCCAGGAAAATGATCCATTTTCATGTTTGTTCAAGCCCTACAATGGAATCTTGGACCCTGAAAGGACTCCAAAATACTAAAATAGCACAAGCAGTGATAATAATAGGTCAAAACACCTATTGTGCGAGCATAGACTGAACATCTTACAAGTCACGTTGTCACCAAGAAATTCGCTCTAGTTTGACTTTAAGGAATTTTTCCTTAAAATAGTACTTTGTACAGAACTACTCATACTTGTAAGGGCTTTTCCCGCGAAGTGCCGCCAGTGTTCCCCTCAGCCGGCGCTGTCCGCGGTGCTGGAGCACGGCCCGGCTCCACGGCCACTGGCTCCTCAGTGCCCGCACTTCCAGCAGGGCACACAGCACCAGATAGTTTGGAAGGTACTTTGACAACTCTGTATAAATATGGAAATACATCACGAATGCATATAGGCCTACTTGAGACCAAAAATGGTGAAGCTGATACTCGAAAGCCTAATTCTAAAATCACTTTTTGAATGTATTTTTCGCAAAATTTTTATTTCATATTTGGAATATGTAATATTCCAACATATTTGGAATATGTAATATTAAAGTTTGGAATCTTAATTCAGCTTCATAAACTAACCAAGAACTTCTAAGAAAAAGTAAATATAATTTGAATTAATAACATCTGTAATATTCAAAATGAGATAAAACTTGTACAAGAAATTTGGAAATGATATGAATCTTTATTACTTATAATAGTACTAATATGTAATTATTTGCAGTAGAGTAGCAATTTAGTTAAAGGTGTACTGGGGTAATAAATGTGAATTTCAGCTGCATTATAAAAAATATACACAAACTCAGAGAAATGTTTATTCTGTAATCTTAATCCTTCTACTCTCTTCTAACTTCTATAATCTGTAGGTATATGGCAATTACATTTTAGTGCTAAAGCTCATTGGCAAAGTGAGATTTGATTTTCTGTATCTTCTGTGAAAAGTACAATTAAAATGAGATATGATAAGATCTCATATATACCACAATAAAGTGCCACAGTAATTAAAAGACAATAGACTTAACTGCTGAGATCCTCAGGAGTTTTCTAAGTTTTTATTTTCCCATAAAAACTGAATTTTTCACAAAGTGGCACAAACTTTCAGTTACATGTCTGTGAGAAAATAAGGAGTTTCTCTATGAAAATTTCAGAAGAGATCCAGAGAGATCCTAGCAAATGTCTCAGAGCTGATTCTAAATCTCCTAAAGCTATCCAACAACACCTACAAACATTATTTATTCTTGGTTTTATTAATAATTTTAATAGTAATTATAGGAATTCCATAGGAATGAAAACAAATATGCATCGAACAAATATTATTTTCTGATTTCTTTTCAAGTGTCCTAAAACTAGGATAGCTGGAAGAATCTCTCTGCTTATTCAGCCATGCTGATAGAGCTCATTTCTACCAGAAATTTCTCTTTGCCTCTTAGAGCATGGCTAACAGTCATCTGCATAAAAAATAACCGTTCTATTAAATCATGCAAAAACATTTGCCCAGAAGAGATGGAGCAAAAGGTCAAACTCCAGTTTCTACAGTGCATGGGATGTTAAGCTTAAGGAGCAATGCTTGGAGCTATTCTGGCCAACAGACACTTATCTACGCCTGTTGTTTACATGCCTCAAAGAAATAGCTGTTTCACATACGTAGAGCCCTTTCTTTTCCTTTTTATCTTTTTTTAATCCACAAATCTCATAACTCTCTAACTCTAGACCGAAATCTGTAAATTGCTAAGGCAAAAGACAGGTCTACAGATTGAGCAGTGGTTTATTGATGTGTCATCTTTTAAAAATATATAAATTAATCTCAATCAAAAGTTATTAGCCTTTGTTTAGTTCTTACAAAATCATAAAGCCTATTATTCTTGCCTTTCATGTCTGAGGGTCGTCTTTGCAAATTACTCATTGAAGTGAAAATGAAATGTAATGTTATTCTAAATATGAAGCATATTCTCTTCCCAGTTCCAGTTACTTTAAGAGAAACTGCTTTGGTGACTACTAATCATTAGCAATCTTCGAATTTTGTTACATTTCCTTCAGATCTAAAATCTTTGCATCTGAGGTGTATTTGTGCAGGCTGCCAGATTTTACCTCTGCCTGAAAAAAAAAGCTTTGGCATTTAAAAGATTTCTGAACATTTTTCTGCATAATAAAAACTCTTTGGTCTTGGTAACTACTTTTGAAGAAGGGACTACTTTATATCACATTTATAATATTTTCAAACTTTAAAGCCTGTAATTTCTTTGCTGCCTGAGGCTAACACTGAAGTCCCTTTTAACGACCAATGGTGGATAGAGATTTGACAAGGAATAAGTACAATGGTTTTTGAAAGAACATGTCACTTCCATCTTTGCTCTCTGTGACATTGTATGCCTGTACTTTACAATTCAGTGCGGCAAAGAGTTTACATGTTCTGTATCCTTATCATTCTTGGCCAAAGGCAGATCAAGGTACCATTATTTTTCTTTAACATGCTAGAGTCAATAGTTTGAAATGTTTTGTCATCTCTCTCAGTGTAGTATGTTTTCATAGTTTAGTTATAGAGGTACTATTTTTAGTGCAGATAACTGCTACATGTACTATGAGACAGAGAAACTTTCTAAAGCAAAATCAACTTGGCAAGCATATGTTATTAAACAGAGCAATTATTCTAGGGATTCCAGCTTTTAAAGTCTAGCAAATAAATAAATCATAACTTGAGGTTTGCTTAACAAAACCTCCCCTCTCTCCAAGTGATGATTACCCTTCATCTGACCAATTAAACCACATGACTCAGTAGCAATAAATGGAATGAAAACATATGAATGCAATCTCTCTGTTTATAGGTGTCCTGGGAGAACATTATTAGATTTTGTTACTAGCTCTGAGAGCACACTAGTGCACTTGTTGCTGAGGTATCATTTAATTCATTTCTCCACCTCTTAAAATCTGCCTACCTTAAATTGTATTTGTTCACTCTGAAATCGATTGATTTCATCTTTGTTTATTGGTCTTGTCATATATATGTTAGATCCTTTTGAACATGGTCCATGTCCTGTGAACATATGGTGCTGAAAATAAAAGCTTCCTAGGCCTGGCTGGCTTCTTTGGACATTACAAGAAATAACAAAATATTTCTTCTTTCTTGATCTCTACAGCTTTGTTGTCTAACATAATTAATTTATCCTATAGCCCCATCTGATATCAGGAATTACAAGAAAATCACAAGAAGATTGCAAGCCTTAGATATTGAGCCCTTATTATCTGAGTCAGTGCCTGTCCCCTGTTCTAACTTTTATTACTCACATAAATATCTAGCATTTTTCAGAATCCTCCTAACCTGTTTGCCTGTATCTCTGCAAGTTCTTGAGGCATATGTCCTGCAAAAAACATATTTCCTAATAAATTAGTTGCCTTCTATGATTCTCCTGTGTTGTGATGAAACAGACACAAAATAAAAAAACCTTATCAAGGAAGATTAGCAAGATTAGAAGAAATATTGGCTCTAGCACTCAGAAATTTTTAAACTACTTCTGCAGTGGCAGCAGATCCAGTGCCTACTACATATGAGAGGATAGAAACATCTAGAACATATATGGTGGGAAAGCTACATCTTTCCAATTAAACTGTGGAACTTTTCACCAAATCTCTCAGTAAGTAGTGAACAATGCCAAGTGAGGTTGGCTACAAAGCTCCTGAAGACCAGTAGTGAGGCAGTTAGGCCCACTTGAGGATCACTGGAATAAGAAAAAAATTTTAATTGATCAGTTATTTTATTATTGTTTGCTGGTAATTATCTTGAACTTAGACATCAGTTTCATGTGGCACGCCAGGCTGGGATGGTATGGCAGGGTGTCACCTCAGGGCCTTTCAGCTTGAGTCCAAGTGGCAAGTAAATAAAGAGACAGGCATGATTTAGTGACCCAAAAATAAAGATGGTTTTAATTAGAGAAAAACAACAAGCAGCGTAGAAGGCCAACAGGGTATAGGGTGCACTAAAAAGGGCAAGGGTCAGAGTAGGATCAGTGATATATATAGAGTAGGTTGGGGCAGAGTCTGAGGGAAGGGTTCCAATCATAAACTGGGGTTAGGAATATTAAAATCAATGAAACAAACATAAACCAATAACAACAGGGAGAACAGAGAACTTTCTAGACATCATTAACATACTAACTCCCAGGGGGCAATGGGGGTGAGTCTTTGCTCACCCTAACTAAGGAGATTTCACCCATGGCCTTAGAACAAAACTGTCATCTTGCTCAACCTCAACAGTTTCATACAATGATTTTATTTCTTCAAAATGTAGATACACGAGAGTCCTACTCTTTCTAAATATATGAACAGAGTATGTACATTTATAAAGTGAACATTTTAAGATCTCTCCAAGCTGTGATTGTTGTGTACACTTTGTATTGCTCCTGATAACTTTATGATTGTGATTGTAGTTCATCTGAATGACAGGAAACTTGTAACCTGAGATCAATATTTTGGAAGCACTTAGACATATATGGAAGGTGGTTGGGGTGTTTTATGCTTTGTGATGTATTTTTAGTTCATTTTTACTGAATGAATGGAATTATCAGAATGGAGTCTATTTGTGTATGGCCTTCTTATTGGTTCTTCTACAAGAGTTGGAGGGGTTTAACTACTATTTAATAACATACTGTTAAAATAATTTTGTTATTATTAAAATCTATAACCATTAAAGTAGAGATTGCTGATCATATATCTTTATTACGATGTTAGGAATAATTTAAAGCAGCTAATTTCTCAGATAGTATGCTCTATGGCCTGTTAAAATAGATTCTCAAGTAAAAATGCAGATTATTAGTTGAAAAGCTACTATGTCAGGTCCATGGTTTGTAAATATGCATTAGTAGCTGGTACAAAATTTACTAAAAGCAGGAGTTTTTTTTATTTGGCAAACTAGGCATAAAAGGAGAAAAAAAAGAAAGAATCTAAAGAGCTTTATACACTTATATCAGCCACTGTTGAACTTGAATTAAAGTCATGTTCATTATACTTAGCTAAATACTGCAATTTCGATCTCTTTCCAAAGGTAACATTGGTAAGTAGCTGAAGGAATAGTTATAACATCATGTTTTATATTTTTGTGCCTTTAAGTACATTAGTTCACAACAGTGCCTGAGAATTACTAAGGGGAATTGTTTTAAAAAAATAATTGTATTCATCAAATAAAATATTTGATGTTAAAACAAGTTGATGACTTAATTGCTGAAAACTTACACATGAGCTATGTACAGGGCTTCCCCTTATGAAACCCCATACAGGGGCTGTATTAATTAATATTTAACACTTCAAAACTATTTTACTCTTTGGAACTAAGATATTTCAACATTTGTATTTCAGCCATTTAGTTAAAAGTGACTGGATAGCTTTGCATTTATTCAGTCTTTACTGGGAGCCAAGCTGCACCTGGGGCAGGATTCTCAGAAAGATTATTCAGAAATGTCAAGGCTTTTCAAGTTATATTTTAAAATGTAATTTCTAAGTCAAACTTTCAGTGATGGTTCATTAAAAGCTGTAATCATAATTTAAATTGAAACAAGTGGTGTCAGGCTGGAATTGTTATAAATTACTTTTGTCAAAGCAGCCTATTTGTTGTTGTCTTTTGAATGCTCAGTTCTGATTTTCAGATCTGGCAGTGGGATCTAGTGAGGCAGACAAAATGCAGGAGAGAGATTTTCTATGCATACTATTTATGACATACATACATTTTATATAGAGGGTTTTTTAAAATGAAATTTTCATATTTAAAAATTCAGGAGTTTGGGGGGAGTTGTTCTGTATAGATGGTTTGAATGTATAATGTATTTGTTTGTGCCCTGTTGTTCCACTGATAGATTTTAAAGTTCTTAAGAACATTATTCGAAGTTTGTACATGATTAAAAAAGAACATAGGCCGTACATGAGCTATGTATGATCTGGGCCTGGTTAGCCTGGAGAAGAGATGACTGAGAGGGGATCTTATCAGTGCATACAATATCTTAAGGACAAATGTCAAGAAGATGAGACCGGGCTCCTTTCAATGGCACCCAGCGACAGAACAAGAGACAGTGGACACAAATTGAAACACAGGAAGTTCCATCTGAACATGAGGAGAATTTCTTTAGTTTGGGTGTGACAGAGTACTGGAACAGACTGCCTAGAGAGGCTGTGGATTCTCCTTGCCTGGAGATATTAAAAACCCAGCTGTATGTGATCCTGCAATTCGTTCTAGGTGAGCCTGCTTTAGCAGAGAGGTTGGGTTACATGATTTCCAGAGGTCCCTTCCAACACAACCATTCTGTTATTTTGTAAATGAACATTTACCATGACTTTGTGTGGCATGAGCATTTCTACAAACAAAACTTAGATTTTCTGGATTCTTCTTTTAGTGTGAAGATTGATAATTGAACTGTTTATATTAGTGACATAACATTTCACTAATAGCACACCTATACCTTTGAGAAGACTGTCTTGGTATAGACAAATACATTAAGTATAGTCATTGTGCCAACTGGCATATCACAGAAGATTGCAATAAATATAAGGACACTACCACAAAAAAGCAGGACTGGGGGTTCTCTAGTAATTTGACATTAAACTAACCATCTTGTGGAACATTAGTTCACAAAAATTAGCTATTCTAAGACTAAACTCTTATAAAAATTAACAAAGAATCAAACCTCTGAACCAGCTCAGGTTCAAAACTGTTTTTCATGCGTCTGTTTCTGTTGGAATTACACAGCTAGTATTAAAGACTACGCTTTTTACTTTTTAACAAAGTTGAAACAGTTTGTTATTTAGATCCACATTTCTTTATTTTTCCAGGAGAAACAGATTCAATATGTATTGCTCCCCTTTAACTCCGATGTAATTGGATGATGATTACCTTTGGCCAATGACATAAAGACTTTCTAAAGAAAACTTCCAAAGACCCCCAAGATTTTTCTTTAATATTAAAAATTATAAATAAAATAAATGTAAGCAAATGAAAGACTGGTTTGATTTCCAAAACATGATGTGTTTGCAAAAAAATGTTCCTAAGCAATTTAAAATGCAGACACCAGCTTTTCATCATTCATGAGTTTGCTAAATTACCATAATCCCATGAAGGCAAAATCTATGCTGTAGAAGCAATGAACACTTTTTACTTATAAATATATTCCTTCTTAACTTCTGGAAGTTTATAATATTAAAATAAAAAGAAGAAAAAAATTTTTACCCTTTTTTTTTCTTAATAAGACTGTGGTATATGTTCACACTTACAAAGTCTCTTTGAAGCAAACAAAGTGCGACTTTTGTGAACAGTATCATCAGGAGTGTCCCTGTATGCCCCAGGTTTACAAAACCCAAATATTTTGAAGGTGAGGGTGCATCTTTTTTGCTTAGGACACAGAGATTATTCTGTACATACAGAAGACATACATCCCCTGAAAATGTATTTCTGTTTCCTGCTGCCAGATTCAGGAATTTGGTGTTTATATCTGTCAAGCACACATCAAGTGTAACTAAAATCAAAAGGACTATTCACAAATTGACACAAATATTTTAGGATAAATGCCAACTGCAAAGGGGATATCTATTGATATGAGGGCTATGGGACATGAGTTGTAGGCAGTTATCACTACTCCTACTGCTTTGTGCAATTGTGACTTGGTAGGGGCCATCAGGGTGGATGCGTTCTGGCTGCTCTGGGGTCCCTATTTCCAAAACAAACTGTGTGATCAGGGGACAGAGAATGGGGCTTCTAAGCTCTGTATTTAAAGGAACTACAGGAGCTACAAGAAAGCAGGATATCAATTGCTTCCTGTACTCATTTACTCTTGTTTTGTGGAATCATGTTTGTTTATTAAATCCCACATGACTGAACAAAGCTGGTAGCTTGATTTTCAATTAGGTGGGATCTGTAGCAGCCTCTGCCCCAAGGCTTTGAGTCATTATATTGCACACACTTGCTGACACTGCTCAGCATTTCTACACTTCACTTTCCACACACACAGCACTCCTCAAACTGCCAGGCAGGACAAAACAATATGCTGCCCAAAGGACATTATTCACTCAATACTGCTGCCCATGGAGCAGGTGGTGCTGGAGCCCCTGCTCTAATGATTCTTCCCAGGATGGCCAGAGGAATTCTAGGTAAGCAGATAATCAGATGTAAATCTGCATGTGCCCAGGAAGCCTGTCTAAGGGAAAGGCTTTGAGCTTTGCTTTTAACATAAGCATAGTACATTTTACACACTTGAAAGTCATGAACATCGTGCCAAAAATACATGGTAGTATTTAATGAAGAAGAAAGTATCAAGATAATTAGCAAGTTCTGCATACACCAGCTAGGGAGGCAGTCAGTGTCTGTGCTCTGTTATTTACACATTCCTCTGTTCCCATGCATTTTAAAGGAAACAGCACATTTAAAACCAAATGCTCTGTTCAATGTATACGGACAACAGTTTTTAAATTTAATTATTTTAAGAAAAAGGCATTTTGAAGGGTTATTCAATAATCAGTGTGGTTCTGTCAGTCTGTTCTGCTCCTTGCCTGCAGTAACACGCTCCCTGGAGCGGTTGGCAGCGCAGGTCGGAGCAGGCTGGGATGCTGCAGGCTGGGATGCAGCAGGCTGGGATGCAGCAGGCTGGGATACAGTAGGCTGGGAGGCTGCAGGCTGGAGGCTGCATGGTGGGATGCAGCAGGCTGGAGGCTGCAGGGTGGGAGGCTGCAGGCTGGGATGCAGCAGGCTGCAGGCAGCCGGCTGGGAGGCTGCGCTCGCCCCGCGCTCGGGATCGCCACCAGTAGGTGGAGCTGCCACGTCAGGTGCTGCGGGCTCGTCACTGCGCCCCTGCATCCCCCTCCCCGGCCCCCCTCCGCAGAATAAGCTGTTTTCTCATATATGTTGGGTACCATAGAGTGACTGAGAACAGGAAGCGGAGGCAGAAGCAGAGAGGATTCTGGAAAGGTCTCTGTGTTTTTCACCGAGAATACAGGAATTATTATCAATTAGTAAGGCTTTGTGGATGGAAATCTGGACTGTTTCAGGAGGAGACATATATTACATTATTTTTGGATACTGGGCTTTGCAGTGATTTTTCATTCTTTTTCAATCAGGTAAGCTGGCAAAACGTTTCATTTTACCCATAATCGATCATGGCAACATGATCTTTTCCACATTTTGGAATTGGATTTTTCCCTCTGGTTTGCTGTTAAGGTAGAGTCAAAGATGGAATGGGGAATTCAAAGCCATTTTGTACTGACTGATTGTGATGATGGTGTGATTTTTTTTCTTTTTAACCCTGTTAAATCTGATATCTGGTCTCTTAATGTGATGTTGTAACGCAGTAGTCTTCCTCACAAAATCAGATCATTTTAGAATCAAGGTATAAAATATCAATTGCAAGCATTTTATAGAAGTGACCTTGTTTCCTAGGAAGAAAAACCTGGTGATATTCAGGCTCAGGAAGAGAAGGTCTCATAAGATTCTGAGCGTCTCAGATTCTGATGATTCAGGGATAAAATCTATGTTGTTATTTACTGCTGTTTTCTATATATATATGTGGTATTTGAAGAAATTCCCTTATTAGCTAAATTTTGTAAAAAAATATATAAGGGAATATTTTCTTTCTGTGCTGTGTGTAGGAGAGAATGGACTCACTGACTGTTTATTAACCAGAGGTCCACACCAAATGTGTAGTTCACATTTTGTCTTTAACATTATTGTCAAGCTTAATATATGTTTCTTAATAGGACTGTTTGAAGATGTCAACACAATAATTATTATATTTCTTCATTTCATTGTCCATTCATCTATTGTGTCATTCATTGTTATCATAGTAATTAAAGCTGTCAGTTATTAAAGGTAAAAGGAAAATATCTACTGAAGATCACTTTGATACGTGAATTCTTTTTTTCACTAGTGGTTCTACAGACACACACAGACATTAGAGATACCTGTGTTATGTTAGTATTGATTTGTAAATTATTCCAAAAGAAAACAGTAGAAAAAAAATGCAATAAAAAGCCCATATGGCAGAATAAGGAGCCCACAGTTTACAAATTACCTCCTCAACCCATATATGTAAAAAAAGGCAGGATTGGCTCTCAGGTGATATTCAGAGTACCAAGCAAGGCCTGTACCTGAAGTAGTGATGTGAAAGAAAGAAGTTTTTAATTTGTATTCTTTATGGTGCTTGCAGTTTCCTTGTTTAACTCCAAGATAAATAATCAGTAATAATGATGCTTGTTTTAGAAACATCATGTTTGTGCTTTCATAATTGATTTGTCAAGAAAACAATTTCAGAAGGGACTTTTTAACAGTTTAATATTTAATATTTGCTCTCTTGCACATCTCCATTTTGGAATGGAAGGTTGTTAAAGACAGGAATGTGAGCTGCTGCAGTAATTTGAAGCTTCATAGCACCTGTTAAACAGATATGTTGTTTATTAGGCTGTGATATCTACAGAAATTATGCTTGTGTCATCAGTTTACGATTTTTCCCTCAATGAGCAGACGTTAGGTCCCTATACTGATTATCTGAGCTGTGCCAATTAAGCTCAGTATTACAAAATTCTGTATAAGTAATACTAGATGTTAGCAAAGAAAGACAATTTCACATTTTCAGTGAAGAACATGAAACAATTCCCCTGTGCCCTCTAAGACGGTCAGAGTGGTAGTTTGGTCATTTCTATGTATTATCAGGTAACCTGGAGTGGGAAGTATCAAGGGAAAGAAGAAAGCATAAAAAGTAGGGTGCGTTTAATCAATATGTTGGTGACACCTTTTGTGCTTTCACCTCTTTTTCTTCACATATGGCACTAGATGAGTTAACTTTTACCTTATGAAGATTAGGCATGGAGAGAAATGTATTTACCCTCAAAAGAGAAAGGATTTTTGAGGAAAAAAAGGATAGTGAGATGTAAGATGGAACTTTCTGACTGATGATACCCATTTCCTTCTGCTGCTCCCATCTCAGCTCAATATAATTTGTTGTGTGTATGCTATGTACTAATGACATTACTGGAGTCCCACAACTTTTGATGAATCAGTGAATAGCAGATACTAAAAGAGATCTATGTACAAGGCAAGCAAGCTGTGACCTTGTTCTCAAAATACAAATCTTGGCCCCTTTTATCTATATGTTCCTCTTGCCGTGAGGTGACAAAGGAAAAGAATTGCTTGAACTCTGCTTCAGTTAAACCTAAGGAGAATAAATGCAAGTTTCTGATATTTGGTACTTTATTTGTACATTTTCTAAATTCTGACAATGATAATTGAAAATAAGTTTCAGAAAGTTACATTTACTGTGTTCTTTATCACAAAATATCTATTTAGAAGTTAGAAATTTAACTTAGAAAATTCTAGTTAGCTTATTTTCCACTCAGTATAACTCTTCTGTTTTGTTTTTTTTAACTTTACATCTGTTAATCAGTAGTATATACTGTTGCCATTTGCAAGATATATTGCGTTTTCATCCTCACTTGAATAAATAAATGGTTTAAAGCATCATAGTAAAAGGATGCCCACTAGTTCAGGCTGCTTACAGAACACATGTACACAGTCTGAGCTGTGGTGTCAATCAGCCCATCAAATCAACTGCCAGCCACCATAAAAACCACCCGTAGGAAAAAGGCATCCTCTTAACTGGAAACCTGGTATTATTCATTACATCTACTCCTGATTAAAAGCTGTGAAGCACCTTGCTATGGCATGTCTAAGTTTGATATTGACCAATAGGACTCCTGTAGGACCTTGATACTGGAGCTGGCATCACACAACCTGTTCATCCGCTTTCATCAAAATTTTCTTTATGAACAGCTGGAATCTCCAGTATATTACTGTAATAGTGTTGTTGCTTGTCTTTCCTTGCCTTATGATGAGGTAAAGCAGAGGGAATGGGGATAAGAGCAGCTCAGGCAGGGACTGTGATACTTGCAAATATAAATATAGAGTAGGTACAGCATATGCTCTTGAGTAACCATAATGTGTGTGTACTACAACTGTAATCCTAAACAGGAGTAAGCAAGTTAAATTCTAGGTCACAAAAGTATCCAGTTTCTCATTTTTTCATTACACAACACCAAATTATTTCTTCACAGTACAAACAAATAAACAAACACAACAAACCAACTAACAACAGCAAAAAAAAAAAACAACCCTAAGATCCAAATTAACATCTTCTTATGAAAAATTGCTGTTCACTTACTCTATCAATTAAGACAGATCACAGAATATGTTTTACAGTAAAAAATGCAAATAAAAAAGTTAATATTTAATTAAAGAGCTTATGAGGCTTTTTCACATGTAAAAGCTTAAGGAAAAGGTTATTTATGAACAGATTAATTATTTGTATAGTTAATAATTCTTTATTGATGTTGGTCTTTTTTTGACTGAGTAGTTTTACTTAGGTAAGTACAATCATGGAGCTACCATGTGCACAGGTCCCTTTTTCAACCTGGAATTGTTTTTCCTGCTACTTTTTTTGGGTCAGCTTTCTGGATGTCATATATCCTTATCAAATGGTCACAGTTTGAATATGCATGTATTGAGTGTATAGTCCATATGCATGTCTGGCCCATGCCAGGTATATAATTGCATAGATGATGTAGCTGCTCAGTACACAGAAAGCTGCAGTTTCACAGGTGCTGAAGTCACTGTGTGTGTACAGA
This sequence comes from Leptocoma aspasia, assembly GCA_013399835.1. Classification (NCBI taxonomy): domain Eukaryota; kingdom Metazoa; phylum Chordata; class Aves; order Passeriformes; family Nectariniidae; genus Leptocoma; species Leptocoma aspasia. Next base: position 320,731 of record VXAX01004843.1, read on the forward strand.
TCAGCTGAAGAGCGCATACAGCTGACTCCCTGTATGTGACATGCATCAGGCACATCCTCATATTTCTTTACAAGATTTCCTGAATGAAAGTAATGAGGCACGCTGGTAAATCTGAGAGGATATCAGAGATTCCAGTAAGGAAAATGGCTGGAATTAGCATCAGCACTACTGGTTCTGTGATCCCCTTTACCATACATACCCATTATAACCATATAACAGGAAGATCTTGGGATAAGTATACATTGCAGGCAATTTCCATTTATAGATTATTTATACTTAAATTAGTTGTTGCTTATTTCATTTTAAGGCCCTCCTTTTCAGTGTGAGAGGGGGTCAGGGGATAAATTCAGCATAATTTATTTTAAGAACAATTTGAGGCAAGAAACTTCCTTTATCTGCTTAAACAAGTTTGTGTTCAAAATCACTACAGAAATGTAGATGAAGAAGTAAATGAGGAAATTAAATGTTCACAGGAAAAATAGTTCCTTTTATGTAGGGCAACATAACACTATGTGGTCTGGCTACTGTATTAATTGAGGGAAAGTCTCTCACCATTTCTCATAAATTATGTCCTTTCACTGCCTGGTTGTCCTGGAATAGAAGCAGACATTTTCTGAATTCAGGGCCACATGTCCCAATTTCTTGCCTGCCTAGATTTACATATCCTGAAAACTCTGTCCTTCCTTAGGAATTATTGTTCTATCTTTTAATGTTTGGACACATTGAGGAATTCCAAATTTGTGTTGGTTAAAAACATACTCATAGGAACATAAATTTCTTGGTTCAGTTTTAAATACATCCAAACCCAAAGGCAATCACTAATGGTATTTTTTTATGTCTGAGTGGTGTAAACTTGATGACAGAAGTAAGTAGGCAATTTCAAAAGGGCCCAAGAGTCCAAGATCAGATTGAACTGAAGGACCCTAATGTTTACTGTCATTTAAATGAAATGTCTAAAGAAAAGCCTGTCACTGATATTTAAAGCCAAAATGCTTACATGAAGAAATCTGACCTGAGACAGAAGTTCTGACCAAAATCAATATAAATAAAATTCAACCTGTATTATAAAGGAATTTCTTACCTACTGAGTGAAGCTGTAACTGAGCATTAAAGGAGTCTTCCTGAGAGGATTTTGCTAACACCACTTTAAGTTACTTGCCATGTATTTCCTACATATCAATTTGCTTTAGTTAGTATTATAATAGGTAGAGCACTAGAATTCTAGTAGCTGCTACAGCACTAGCTATCATTCCATAGCTATCATTCCAAATATCACTTTAGGCTACAGGCCTCTAATTAATACAATATTTTGTTAATATACTGAAATGTCAAGATTTTAAGAGATAACTTTTAGAGAGGTGGTAGAAATTGTAACTCACAGGCTATGCACCTTTAGATTTGTTACATGCAGGTAGAGACTAGATGTAAGTCATACTTCATACCCCATTTCGAAAACATTCCAGAATTAAGGCTTGATTGTATTTTATTAGACAGTTCCATGATGCCTGAATAAATGCCTTGAAGAAATCCATGCACATCTTTCAAATGCTGTGTTAAACCTTGGGTATAAAGCACTCTATTTTCATATTGACTTTATGTACATTTTCTTCCTTGTGTAGTAATGATCACATTCAGCCAAGGACTCCGTGTGAGCCTCTAAAACAGAATTCCAATTTTTCCCCTTTGGTTTCCTAGACAACTGTCAAATTCCAAATACAGTCCATTAATCTTGTGTTACATGAAGTTTATTCTTTCATATTTTGTATTGACTAATTTCTGCAGCATAGTGGGACTAGAAATGTGTTTCAGCTGCATGGTTCTTAATGATTAAATTAATTTTCCAAATTTAGTTTGTTTCTTTTCTCTTAAATTCATAAACAATGTTTTCTGTTGCAAGCGCATTTTCCTAAGTTTCCCTAGAAAGATTTAGAAAAGAGTACTACTTTACAAATAGAGCCTTATATTTCTTTTATACAGCAAAATCATTATTATGATGTGTTTAGATATTGCTCACTGAAGTTGTATTGTTTTATTGTAACTTCTTTAACACCTTTCTTGTGGGTACTGTTGTATGTACCAGTGTTTCACTTGTCAGCACATATAAATTTTGAATTCACAAAATATTAGGAATTAGTTGAATTTGGACAATGAATTTTGTGGATAACTCTGTTTCTTGTTAATCTAGAACTGGGTTAACACTTCTATAATTGCTCAATACCAAATATCCATACAGCTGCCCATAATTTCTGTTCACTGCATTTGCCTCTAACATGAGACTTCACTTAGGTGGCACCATCACTGGCATATTGTCCTATAATGGTCTTTATAAGAAAATCTCGTTTTGAATAACCCCATTTCTTTCTTTTCCAGTTTATCATTACATTGAAAGGGAGCTAAAGAACATGAGGATATAGTTTGAAACATTCTTTGAAGGAATATCATGTCTCAGAATTTGAAACATATTCTAATTAGTTTTAGATTAAATGCTTATGCTATATATGCAGAAGACTTCAGGAAAAGAGCCCTGCATGAAAGAATCTATGTAATTTGTCCATCAGGAATCACCTCTGACTAGGCCTAAGATTTTACCTATGATTCATTCTTGGGAGATGAATTAAGATAAACTACCCTAAATAAAAATATTTTTGGTTAACAAATTATCAGCCAAAATAATTTTCTATCCTCACTTTCAGCTACAGTAGAACTGTGTAATCTGGACCCATCTATGAAAATTTCTGATATTGGAGTGAGAACCAAAGAAATTAGATCAAGAAAAAAACCCTAGAGGTTTGGGGTTTGGTTTTTTAAATCTGCTGCGGGGCGTGGTTTGTTTGGTTGGTTTTGGGTAGGTTTTCTTTGTTTATTTGTTTGTTTGTTGTTGTTGTTGCTTTTAGTGTATTGAAAATTATACAGAAAAAACCTGTTAAAAACTGTATGAGATGAGATATTAGAGGAAATCCTGTAATAAAATTACACTGACATGGCCTAGGTGTACTATAAATTCAAGACAAAGGACACACAATTCAGCCAGCCTGCTTCCTTCAAGTTTTGCTGTAACTAGCACTTATACTACCATGATGCATAGAGGTAGAGACAAAGTTGGGGTTACATGTGAAAAAGGGTTCTCTGTCTTGTGCTTTAATTCAAAATATAGATTTATTGAAATTACCTGCTCTTCTAGTGTTATTAATAATTCCCACATTAAAAATTAATTCCTCAACATTTTGCAAACTAGCAGATATTTTACAACTGGAGAGAAGTTACACTCCCTTTTTTGAAAATAAATGTTATATGAATATTTAGTATTAGTGATTGTTCTTTTATTAGGAACCTCTAGAATCCCTTACTTACTATTTTGAAACTTTCGAGCAAACGCACTTAAACATTTTGCTGTATCTGACCATGAGATCAAATTTCAGCCACAGTGCTGCTTGAGAGGCAGAATCCAGATGCACCCAATAGTCAAAGGGATGGGGAAGTCCTGTCTGTACCCCCAGGGAAAGCTGCATTCAGTGCAAAATACGCATTGGTGGATAAGTATCAATGGTGGCAGAGTCATGATTCCCTGAGGTCAGTACTGGAGACACAGCTTTCAGATGTCTTCAGTGGAGCCTCTCCAGTAGTGACTCACCACAGCAAAATGTGCTGGATCAGTGCTTCACTTAAAATGACCAAGGCATTGAAAGAATTTGCTCTTAGCCATCATTGGGATGAGTTTATGTTACATTATGCAACAATGGAAGCTCTAATTATGTTAACACTTATTGTATATTTGGGAAAATGCAATTCTAGATTGATAGGAAACAGTACTAGGCAAATTCTAGGTTAGTTTTTGAAACATATTCTCTGTACTTGAAGTGCTTGGAGATCCTCTGTCTTTAAGAGTAATAGAAGCGGTGGTCTAAGAGAAAGCTTTCACTTTTTGTTTTCCCACCTTTTGTGTTCTCTCTGACCTGATCTGTGTCTGCTCAGATTTTCTTTATTTTATCTACAGAGTTTCTACTGTGGCTGTTCATTCTCACTGCATTTGGAGAAAATTATTATTAAGAGCTTCTTTGGCAAGAGCAGAGACCTAAAAAGAGAGGGATGTCTTCTTTCCTTCTCTAGGAGTAAAAGCAAAATAACAACATAAAACAGTAAAAAAAAAGAGCCAGAAATATACCTAGATGAGATATCCAAATGAGAATAAATGTCTCAAAGACAGCTCATGTGAATCTCAGTGGCTGAAGACTAATATGTGTAAAATGTAAGTAGACTATTTAAATGTAATGAACTGGATACCCAGATTATTAAAGACTGAGGAACACATGGCCAAACTTTGCCCAGCTCTCGTAATGATGCAAGTAATTTATACTGAAGAACCTGAAGATACTGTGTTTTTCTGATATTATATTACCTGGCAGGGAAGAAAAATTTTGTTGTACAAAGAAAAGCATTCGTACCAACAATCTCTATGATAGATAACTTGAAGAAGTACCCATATGTTCATGCAAATATAGAGTTAATTAACTTCCATGCCTACTTAAAGACAGTAAATCCATTGGGAGTAATGATACACTGTTCAGTTCCCAAAAGGACAGGTGAGAACATTCCTGTTAGGCTGGGAACTACAGTCTACCATGTCTTACCCCATGTCTACCAAAGACTGTACTAGTGATGCAATAATTCCAACATGACCCATTTTTCCCTTTTAGTGAAAGCATGTAGGTAAAAGATGAGGTGGAGTCTTTGAAATGCACACTTAAAGAATATTACTAAATGTACTTTTGTTCTATATTAGGTTTTGTGAAATAACTAATTTTCAATCCTGTTTTTCTTCTCGGTGCTCTTAGGTTGGAAAAATATGTCTGTGTGAATATGTAGACTTACCCTTGTCTACTGCAATTAATTTTTGAGAAGCTTTGTACACGGGAACAAAAAATGAGAGAGTCTTGAAGGAACTGCAGTGTTGAAGAAGCTTCAGGTCCCAAGGAGAAACCTACCTTGCCAATTCATTTTCTGCAGAAATGCAGCCTTTTTCTTTTCACATTAGCAAAAGATGCAGAGGTTAAATTCTGAGATTTGGCATTTCTTAGAAAAATAAAGGTAAGACTGTCTTTTCTTCTCAGCCAGAAATAATGTTTCACTGCAAAAGATGGCTAGTTAATATTCTGCTACATATCTTCAGTAAAATACCAGTGGAAAAATGAAATTAACACCTTTATGAGGTTCAGCTACAGACATTTGTGTTATAGATATTGTAGCTATTTTTCTTTAGAATGTAAGGATCTCTCATATTGGAAGGTATTTGCAAAGTGCTGATTAGAGTACAGTATTCCAATTATGCTGATGGACTAAGAAAGGGACCCTTTCCCTTCCTCTTAAATTGCACATGGTTTTCATTTGTCCTTCTTCAGGTTTCTCCAATACTTCAAGTATTGACACTTGATCTCTTTTCACATATTTTCAGAGACAACTCATGGTGTTAAAGAAAATACAAGGCAGGCTTACATTTACGGAATTCATAGAGGTTTTGGTCAATTTTATCTATAAGATAAACGGGTCAGATAATTTATTTTGGGAGTTCTACAACTTGCAGGTAGGTATCTGAGGAATTCGGGTTTATTCCTTTACATAACCTATCAAATATTGATTATTAAGAACTAAGATAAGAAATAAGAACTAATTACTTCTAAAGCAAATGTTGGAGAGAGGTCAAAGGAAGGAAAGGGGTGACTGGAATGGCAATGGGCACAGACAAATAAGTGGGGGAAAGGCTATCCATAGCAATGTCTGGTGAGAGGGAGTAGTGTCCAACAATATCTTCCCAAGAAGCAGCTTCTGGATCTTTCAGACAGGTCTGAAATTGCTTCCAGTCTGTAATCTGATCTGAGTGTTTTCCCATCTGCCTAGTCTTTCACCAATCAGACTAAACCTGATGTAATATATTCTACACAGATTTCCAAAGTTTTACAGTGTTTTCTTTTGCTGAGGTTGGGGTTCTTAAGGTTTAGTTAATGTACTTTCACACCTAATTTCAAGTCATTACTGGGAACATGAAATAAGATTGCATGTAATACCCCTGAAGCAATTGAAGCTTTTACTACATTTACTATTCTTTGGCCAGGTTTCCACCTATTTTAAGTCACCCCATTCTAAATAATGTTAAAGCAAGTGTTTATGAAGGACTATTATTTCTATGACATACCCTTATTAGTTGATTTCATATTCTCATAACAAGTATTTTTGTCTTCTGGATTTATTAATTTTATTAATAAACACCTGGTGGTGATTTCATTATTTTTATTTTGAATAGTTATGTAACACCAATGCCTATAGGCTACTGAGGCTGACTGTACAAATACAGACAAAAATACAAAATACAAATACAGTCATTGCTACAGATAAATTATAATCTAAAAAAAATGACACAATGCATCAATAGTAAGTGTTGAACTTAATGGAAAAAAGGAAGATAAATCCTATGTATTAGTCAGGGAGGACCTATAAAAACAAATTGTCGAAGTTTAAATTACTAGATTACAGTTTAAAGAGGCAGGTTCTGACCAGTTGCTAAGTTCTGGAGGCTGTTTTCACCTTTGAGGAAAGCACTCCTTTCCTTGAAATACCTATTTTTATGAAACCAACTTTCATGTATTCCTTGCCTTAGGATCCACGGCTAATTTTAACTGAATGTCTCTTTAGATATCTCAAAGAAATCTGCATTGCATTGCATTTACCACTGTGAACTACAGCAGTGACATTTTGAGTCTCTTTTGATCTTTTTGTAAATCCATTTTTACTAGAATATTTTAAAGCAGTAAAACATAGGGTAAATATGCCAGGATAAATGGTAAATGATGGTAAATGTCAATTATGAAAAGATAATGATCTGTAACTTAAAAAAAATATTTCAGACCACATTTTTCTTCATGAAATTATTCTCAGTGTACAAAAGCCATGAGAAATGTCAATAAAAATATTTAATTTTAGTTCTTCTTCACAAGAAACTATTTACCTATCCTTTTCTTTCTAGAACAAACTGAAGGCAGCATTTTTCCTGATTTAGAATTTGATCAGAGCACAGTAACTTAAATGTAATTTACCTTCACTTCCAGAAAACCAATACCTGAATTTTGCAAAGCAACTTCCCAAACACTAAGAGAGGGAGCTAAGATGACTAATTTTTTTCAGACTGTCCCAGCATATGCTCTCTGGTATTTTTTTCCTCCTTGGGACAGTAAGATCTTGAGTTGAGGTATTTTTCTGATATCAGCACACAAGAGCTACACTTTTATTTCTAAACTGCATCTCTAGCTGATGCTGAGGTGGTGCCACTAGCCCTGCTGTTTCTGTCTGTCCTACTGTGGGAGACCCACCCTTTTGATTTGGACAAATAGCTTTACTGCCATTGAGACAGCTGGTCTTATTAACACTAGTGATGTAGAGAAAAGTTTTTAATCCAGGCTTTAGCATTTGAGCGGTTGTTGCAGGGCTTGGCACAGTTGAAGATACTAGTTCCAAATTACAGCTTCTCAAATAAAAGATTAGCATAAGAAAATTAGGATAGCTGGTCATTTTAGAGATTCCATTTGCTATCTTTGCACTTATGCCAACCCTAATCAACTGTTAGAGTTTTAATGGAATGAAAGTCTCAGTGGTCAGCTTTTCCAAGGTTTTAGCAGACAGTACTTTAAAGGAAAAAAACCCTAGCAAGGTTTGCTATTTCTCTACCTTGAAATTTTTGAAGCGTGTGCGTGCAGTTTCAGGCAAAATGCAGATAACCTGTTAGATAATCTTAAGATTTTAATAAGCAATCATGGTATCTACCTGGTAATAATACTGGTACTTTCACTTTTACCATTTGCCCTATTTAAGATATCATAAAAATAGATACCTTCAGGCCACTTCTTCTGGCTTTTTCAGAGATACAGAGAAATTAATTTGACATTGTTAGCAAAGACATTTTACTTAGTTTCTGACTCATTTTCTGTAAATGATGAGAAGATTATTATTAAAAATAAAATTTAACAAGTTATCTGTGGACATAATACAACTAGCTGAAATATGAAAAATTTAAAATATACAGATACTGTTTATTGCTCAATCTTATTATTTTAAGGTAGGGACTGAAGGAAAACTGGATAAGGACTTACAGAATGCAATGCTTAATTACAACTAAATGGCAGAAGCATGTCTTTAATAAATGGGAACTTCATTTTTCTAATGAAATGTACTAAATTATAGAGCATTACATATATGATATTGTCGTGGTTTGAAATAGATATAGAGCGAATTGTATTTCAAATACTTGAAATTCTCTTTGCTGAGTAGCAGAAGGTACTGAGGGGCCTGGACCACATGTAGTTTTGAGACTCTTTCTCTAAAGATTGTTTTTTAATGACAGTTTTTCTGAATTATTACATATACAGAATATGTGAATTCTGCCTAATATAATTCATATCCTGACAGTTTAATTAGCAGATAACAAGCGATTTTAAAACCAGTGAAGGAAGGAGAGGGAAGGTATCACTGACAAATGAGCAGTTCATGATTCAAGGATTGCTAAGAGCTTGGTTAGGGCTCAGTACAGGCAACAGCACAACTTCTGTCTCATTGTTCTATTAAATTAATGCATTTATAGAAACAGTAATCAGATACATATTTCTGTGTTGTTCTGTTAAGCTTTGTAATCTAAATGAAATGCTTGGGGCATATTTAGTATAGGAAAAACCTTCTTGTGTAATAGCAGCAGCAAAGAAAATATATAATTGCATTAGACAGTAGAGGAGGCAGGTCTCAAGTAATATTTTCAATTCATCAGGAAAACTTTTTTAGGGCATGTTTTTCTTCCCTGAGGAATACAGTGAATCCCTAAGTCTGCCAATACTTTCCCCAGTCAGTCATTGGCTCCTCTGTGGATTTCTAGAAATACAAATACATATCCTTTAAGTGAGGACAATGCATTTTGTTACAGCATTCATAGCTGTAACTGTTAATGGATGAAAAGCAGCCTAAACAAATACATTGAATTATAAAGACAAGACAGACACACTGATGACTTGATTTGGATGCATCTTTTGAGACTAGTTTCATAGAAAAAGCACCTAGGGTGACAAGTTGAATCACAGACCTGTAAAATGGGGAATAAATAAATGAATTATTCAGAAAGACCAAAGAGAAACCTCAGACATCTTCACAGTTCATTAATCCTGCATGAGCAAAAGTAGTAATCAAAGGACTGTATCCAGAAAATGAGTGTGCTTTTAATTCTAAAAAGAAAGGACAACTTTGAGTTTAGGATGCTTATAATTGGGAGTTATATTAATTTTAAAAAAGGGATTAGCAAAGGCATCCATCTTGTACAAAGAAAAATTAGTAGCAGAAATTTCAGCATAGAAGCCTGTGATAAGGTTGCCTGCTGGAGGCTCTGGCTGGCTTTGTAACTTATTTTTCCTTTTATACTGCATTGGTATCTCCAGCCACTCCAAGGTCTCTGTCATTCTGCACATTACATTAACTCATAGTTCTCCAGGATATTCTTGGAGAGAAATTTTCTTCTTCGTGTCTACAGTACAGTGTATTTTAATTCTGAATTTATGGTCAGGTATCTTGGTTCTGATCTTGTCTTACTTTTCTGCTTGGTGCTTTAATCTACTGACTAAATGATTTCAATGACCTCAGTGCTGATCATACACACTGATGCTGTGCTGTGAACCCACTCCAGAGATTAAGACTTGAGGTGGCACAGGAACATGAGTCCTTACCATGTCATTGGATTGGTAATTCAGATTTAGGAGTATGTTGTTTCATTTCTTTCCTCTAGTTTCTTACTCTACATTTTTCAAGCACTTTTTGACATCCCCTTCTGCCTTCCCATATCTTATTTCATAAGATCATTACTATAGCACTTTGCGTGTCTCTGTGTGTGTGGATTTCTACAAACTGCTTCAGACAAGCAAGAAGCTTTAGGAGGACTACAGAATGAGTGCAAATGAGCAGAATATTATATCTCAAATTTAGATGTGGCATCTCCAGGACACAGATGTTGCACATGCATGAAGTAATGCAGCAAAGGTTACATGGCTTCATGTAACAGAAAACATAATTAAAGCTCATTAGTTAAGCATTGAAACTCACTCTTAAAATTGGTTCTCATAATTAAAATTTTTACAACAGTATGCTGTAAACTGTTGCAAAGTAGACATCAAGTAAGGCTTTAATATCTTCCCTGATGGCAGCACTCTTTAACCATATCTGCCTTAATTTTGCCAATCTCTCCCTCCAGCTATTCAAACCTCTCAACTGTGCTGTACAGTACATCACTTTAAATAACTGATTCTGCTGCAGAAGGACTTGGAAGGGAGAAAAATAATGCTGCTTTCAGTTGATGCACTGCAGGACTTCTTAAAGAGACCTGCTGTACAGTAGAGAGTTCAATGCAGAGAGCAGGAAAAAGCAGCATCATCTACCACTGGTACTAAAGGCATTCACAGGGAACCAGAGTCTTAGGTTTTGGACTAGTTTCAGTCTGAAATAACACTATGACACTTGCTTTGCAAAGAATCAGAAGCAGCATCTTTTCCCATATAGCCTTGATTTTACATGCTGTTTACTTTTACTTAAAAGACCTGTGGTTTTGATTCACAGCTAACAGTCAATAAATGCAACCTAAGCTGCTCTGTTATCTAATATTAGCCTTTACCACAGTAGTCAGTAAGAAATAATTATGCTTGTTTCTCCCATAATTCAGTTGCTGTCATTTAAACAGCACCAGTAGTGCAAAATCTTTTAGTTTAATGAAACTACCGACATTTGTAAAGTTGTATTACTGATGCTTGAAAAAATATGGAAAGATAAAGTCTATTAAGTTGTAGAATGTAGGCTTACAATTTTTAACAGTACCTCACAGAATACGCATTTATACTTGCTGTTAAAAAAAAGCTGTACTGTTAAAACACTTTTATTGGCAATTTGCTCTAACTAGGAGTGTCCAAGGACACAGGCAAAGCAGTATATGTGGGCAGAAATAGTGTCTTTTTCTGGATTAGCATGAAAAAGCTGAAAATAATTTATAAATTATCTAAATAAATTCTGAACATTTGCTTTTAACTGCCATTCACCCTTGAAATATGCTGCTTCTATTTCTATTTAAGCCTGGAAAGAGTTTCTGACCAAATGTTGGGGTTTTTCCTATTGGTACAATCTAGCTTGACTAAATTATTTAATTTTCTTTTATAGGTCATTCTTATGCAAGAAGCTAAAAGTAATTAAATTTGCAGGATGAAAACATGGCACAGGCACTGCTGGTACCACCTGGACCTGAAAGCTTTCGCTATTTTACTAGAGATTCCCTCGCAGCTATTGAAAAGCGTTCTGCAGAAGAAAAAGCTAAAAAGCCCAAGCAAGAACATACAGATGATGATGATGAAAATGGCCCAAAACCAAACAGTGACTTGGAGGCAGGAAAAACACTCCCCTTTATATATGGTGACATACCTCCAGGAATGGTATCTGAACCTTTGGAAGACCTGGACCCATATTATATCAATAAAAAAGTGAGTGAATTATGTTTTGCACAAAATAGAATATAACTTTATACACTAGAAAAGTTTAATCACAAAATGTGATGGTTAGAACTATCCATCTGCTAAATACCCAGAATCATCCTTTTATTTAACAGAATTGATTTATTCTCTTTCATATTGTGACTGTTTCAATTCTGTTGAGTTACTTGCTATTTACTTCACTGTAAGGAAGATGTGTCTTCCTTGATCTTGCCTGAACTTGAGCACAGTATGGATTTTCTTGATTTCAATGTAATAGTAAGACTGGATATGACAAGAGATGTTCCAAGCATGGTTTTGCAATGCAAATAGTTGTAGATAACAAGATAGCATCCACTCAAGTTAGTGAAATAGAGGACTGTAACCATATTCTTTGTTTCTGTATAGATATATAACATACGCAAACATACATACGAAATACATGTATCTCTATATATGTAGCATATAGAGACTCCATAAATGTTGGCTCATATGAAACTACCACAATGAAAACTATTGCTTGAGGTGCTTGGGTTTGCTATGATAGATCGCTGCTGCAGAGCTGTCAATTAGAAATCTCTGGCAGACCATGGAAAAGCTTATTTTTGTGGAAGGAATAAAAACAAGACATTTTTGGTGTTCTGAAGAGTTTTCATACAGAATGACCAGAGCAAAGAGTTATGAAATAAAGCAATGTATCTAAGTTACATGTGTGAAGCTGTAACACAACGGGACCGTTAGTAGTAAAGTTGTGCTCCATGAAGAATGCAAACTCCTAAAAGAGGTGCATTTTTCCTTCCAATTTGCACAGACATACACAGTCCTCCTTTTCATATGATCCCCAAGTCAGGGACTCAGAGATGGAAAAGGTAGTTCAAACACATCCATTCAAGTAAAAAGTTTGACTTTTAAAAGCCAGGATCTGCAATAGAGTGTATGGGTTTTGGTCTTGTAGCAATGATGCATACAATTGGAAGTGGATTGATGTTATATGAGTTAAAAGAAAGACAAGGAAAAAACAAGTATGTTTCCATAGCTGGGATTAGTTGTAGACTGTTTTAAAATCCTCCAGGGTCTGAAATAGTCCAACCTGGGAACAAGTAAAAGTACCTTAGGTCCTGCACTGATTAGTGAAAGTACAGGTAGCAGTAAGAGCCAGTTTCCCTCTATACTCTTGTTTATTTCTATGTGCTCCTTTAGCAGCATCAAGGTCTTCTCTCAGTTTCTGATAGACCTCAAAGTGTTGTGGGTAAGGAGAGTGAAGGAAGATGAAGAGGTGGATAACACTCCTAAATTAAAAAATGCAGAAGGTGTTTTATGGAGAAGTACTTGGGACTATCTTTTCCCATCTCTCTGAAACAGAAAAAACTGGACACAGTTGCTCTATCGACAGCTTGAAGCATTTCAGGCTGCCATCAAGATAAGAAACTAGATGCTGAGCCACTAAAAAAATCAAGGCATAAAATACCTTAAACTCCAAAGAAACTTGGTATGCTAGAAAAAAAATAATGCAAATAATACTCTCACTTTTGTGGTTAGATCTGTGGTTGCCTTTGGTTTGTAAAACAGGTTTAAAAATTATGCCCTTAGTAATGGGAACAGAAAATAAAGCAGAATCTGTATTTAATTGCATCACCTAACAGTTGCCAAAGTTAAATAAACAAAGTTGTAGATAATACAAGTATGTACATTATTAAGCAAATGTAAAGAAATTAAAGTTCAAAGAAGTAGCATTGCCAAGAGTTACTTAAATTTATATGGGTTATAACATATAAAACATATAAATTTATTTGGGTTATAACAACAGTTCCATGCAAATTCTTACTTACAATATAATGTCAGTACTAAGCCCTTTTCTCAACTAGCTGCAAAACTTTATGAATAAAGTTGATTTAATAAGTTCAGGGATAAAGTTGTCTGAACAAGTGAAGTTTCAGAAAGCCTGAGAAGTTCTGAAGTATAGTTTCTAACTTCCATTGATCAGAAAAAGTAGTCAGAATTTTTGGAGCAAAAGTGTAAAAGCTCACACTAATGATGGATTTCTTAATATCAGAGAACAATTAATAAACTGTAGGATCTTTATTCACAGGTGACATCTGTGTTTATATTACCTAGCAGTATAATTATGTTCAACAGAAAACAAATGGATATCTTAAATTATGGACTAGAATTAGTCATCCCTCCTCTGGTGTAGAGTAGAAACTACCCTTAATCACTGACTTGTCAGTGCAGAGGAAATCATATGTGAATTCAGTCTGTGTTCAGGCTCAGCTGCAGCAGTGACCTTGGGACAGGCAACATCTTTTTAGCATTTCCAGCTGGGTGAAGGACTGTAGGGCAGGAAGAAATGCCAAAGAGTGTGTGTCCCTTCCCTGCCACCCTCAGCGTTAACTTGATGTTATTCTGTGAACAGGCACCAGCAACACTCCTTTACCTATTTTCTTCCCACTGTGGAGAGGTTTGCTTTCCTGGCCTGAGATGACTGTCCAAATAGGCAGTAAAGGCCACAGAGAGGGCAGAATATTTCTGATCACAGCCAAGTTTTTACAGAGAATGGAAGTCAACATGGAGAACAGTGATACTATATAGCTCTGCTGAGAGTGTAACAAAGACTCTATTATGTTAGCATAAAGCAGAGCCATTACCATGGACAAAGAGCAAAAGCAATGAAGAATAGTTATGTCCTGAAGAAATTTCAGGCAGCACCAAAGATGCAAGTAAACCTCATTCACAAACAAATACATTTAGGCAACGACTACCCACAGAAACAGAATAAACTGAACACAAACCATAGGTTTATTGGACCAAATTTTAAAATATAATCATTAGCTAAATTTTCTGCTCACATATAGGGAAAGTAAGAGCACAACAAGAAAACTAGCAATTAAAAAAAAAAATTGTTGTGATAGGATGACAAATTCTGGTGTCTGTTTGTCTCACATTGCTCAGAACTATGTTAGCTGGCAATATATTAATAATTTTAATTTTTTCACAGATATATGTTTTAGAAGATGCATATAATTGATATAGGTAGTATTTAAAATAGAAAATGAAAGCAAAATTATTTTAAAATTGTGGTTGATTTTGTAATGACAATTTCTCCTTGTCACTATACATATGTGTGTATATAATTCTGTCAAGTATTTGTTCCAAATACAAACTGGCATTTAGAATTGTCCTTTTGCTATTTTGGTTTTGTTTGTGTTTGCTCACAAGGTGGAATGTGGGTAAATTTGAAGCTCTCACTTTAATCAGAGACTTCATAAGAAATAAAATTGAAATATTTTAGTTGCAAAATCCTGCATTTTGCTTTTATTGATAAACTGCCATTGTTTTTTGTAATTCCCACCAATTTTAATTACATCATAATTCAGTCCACATGCTGGAAAATTTTGCAAATTGGAGAAATTGGCTGTGGAAGGCTTACTCCATTGTATTTATAGAAATCAGTTATTTTCCTACCACAGGTAGACAGTAGAATGGAACTTGTACCTCTTGGGTGGAGAATGGAAACTTTTAGTAGGAGGTGAAGATATATATGTAGTTAACACTGTATTTTAATTTTGTATTTCTTTTTTGCAGACTTTCATAGTATTGAATAAGGGAAAAGCAATTTTCCGATTCAGTGCCACATCTGCCTTGTATATTTTAACTCCTTTTAATCCCATCAGAAAAATTGCTATCAAGATTTTGGTACATTCATATCCTTTTTTATTAATGTTGACTTAAGTGTTGCTATTTAAAAATACTTAATGACTGAAATAATACTTTTCATGTGGGTATATGAATTGTGTCCATGGGAGTGAACTATGCTAAATAAATATATGCTCACATTTTAAAAAGGGAGCAATATCACATGTGAATTGCAGTATGATCTTCATCCCTGCTGAGAGAATTCTCTACTGAACCACCTAAATCTGTCAGAGTTTAAATATCAGGCTTTATATCTAAAAGGAGACCTGATCCCATACTAAGCCCTGCAGCTAAGGCCACATTAGTAACAAACCATTGCACTTGAACACATCTAAGGTCACACTTTCACCAAGACCAGTAGTACTGTTCATGAACTAGACTCACTTAGCAAGGACAAAAGAGCATGAGTAAAGAGCAGCTTTCTCAGCACTGTTTCCAGCATTGGGATAGGTGTCTTATAAAAGATTTGGGATAAAGGAGAGTCTTTTCAAATATATTTCAATCATGTTCAAAGAAAAACCTGGGCCTAAACAACCAACCTCTGAGTAACAATCTTTTAGAATGATCCACCTGTATTAAATGAGTAATTACATTTAGGTAGTCATTTCATGATTTACAGAGTTAAAGATATGTTTAAACTTCATTTAAAACCTAAACCTGCTATAATTACAAAAGTATTGCATTTTTTTTACAGAAGTCCACCATAATATGCCAGATGGCACACCATTTAGAATACATAAAGTTGTGTGCAAAGCTTTATTTTTAGGCTTTAATTAGAGTGTCATGTTATTTGTACACATTTGTAAACACTTAATACTTTTAAGTTATTTCACTGTTATAAAGCTGTCCTACTTTTTAAACTTATGTACCTTAACTATAACCTACATTATTCAGCATGCTTATCATGTGCACTATTTTGACCAACTGTGTATTTATGACCATGAGTAACCCTCCAGACTGGACAAAGAATGTAGAGTAAGTTAAACATTTTTACTTCTTTATTTTTATGTCTTTGTTTTTGTGTGGCTCCAAACAAGAAGCATTTATAAAAATGTGAATGCCAGAATGGGCTTGACCAGAGCCAGGAAGATTCAGATTGCATGAGATCATCAATATCTTTCTCATTTCCTCCTGAATAACTTAAATGATTTAAGAGTAACACCATGTTTGTTAAAATTATGCCTGAGGAATATCTGAATTTCTGCTGTGCAATAAAACCAGGAGCTCTTGTCCTTGGATATTCTGAGCTGTAAATCAGACAGGGAGCTACAGGTGCATGTAAAATTGTGCATGTAAAATAGTTACATACCTTGCTGGAGTATCCATGACCTCATCACGGTGGGACTTCTATCGTGCCTTACTGATTTGACCTCCTAAGTGCCTGCCACAACAAGGACACACAACCCACAAACCACAAGAAACTCAAATTGCTGAGGAAAGGTCCATACCTATGAATGAGTAACAAAGAGCTGACCTAAATAAGGAATATTTCTCTTCCTTGCTCATGATTATAAATGCCTGTTTATTCTTTAACAAAATACAGATACGTGTTTTCCTCTGAAATACTGTAGAATCATAGAATGGTTCAGGTCGGAAGGGATCTTAGAGGTCACACAGTTCCAACCCCCTGGCATGCAGGGACACCTTCCACTAGTTCATGTTCCTCAAAGCCCTTTACGTTTTTATTTGAAATAATACTACTCATGAAAAACCTGCTTCTAATCACTTGTTGCTTCTTTCATTCCCTCCTTTTCTCAAAGAGCCATCACTGGTTTTTATTTATTTATTTCTCTACATTAATGAACCTTACACTGAACCCTGTTTAGAAACAACTACCATTAACCCATTCCCAGTTAACAGTGAAGATGGCTTGTTGCAGAGAGTCTGAAAGGAGAGCAGTAGGGTCTGTAGGTAGAGTTCCTTTTTTCTGGAGGTCCACAGAGATCCATGTGGGTCTCAGGAAGTGCCTGCATTATGCTGGTTATAACTGACTATTCTATGTTGTTAAATGAATAGCTGTTCCCAAACCAGGTAAGCTGGTAATCATGCTCCCCATCTTTGAGAATAACAGTCTGGCCATGCTTTCTTATATTTGATGATTATTTATGAAATAAACATGTAATACAGTCATTAGTATAGTTATTATCCAGAACTGGTTTTTACAAAAGTCTCTGATTTAGACATTAAAAAAAAAATCTTCAGTTTTTGTAACACTTAGACATCTACCTGATTTATGAATACAAGCAAAGAGGCAACCCTGTGAGTGCCAAAGAATGTACATATAAATACCAAAGTCTGAAATGTATCCATAAATACTAGAGTCAGAAATTATTTGTAAGCACAAGAACAGAGATTAAATAAACCTTTTAGAAAACAAGTAGCATATATATCAGGTTCAAATTTCAACAAAGACTGAACAACAACTACAATATTTAGGGCAAGTGAAGTTCATAATTTACTCCTTTCACTTCTAAATACTTTTTCTTCTCTTTTAAGTCATCTTGCTAAAAATGGCACTGTCTATAAGTATGCAAAAATCCATTATTCCTGCTCTGATGATTTTCAGGTACACTTTCACTGGAATTTATACCTTTGAATCACTTATCAAAATTCTTGCAAGGGGCTTCTGCTTAGAAGGTTTTACTTTTCTGCGAGACCCATGGAACTGGCTTGACTTCAGTGTCATTTTAATGGCGTAAGTGGTTCAAGAACTTTTTAAGCTTTTAGGGCATGAAATTAGTGGTAAATATTATTATCATAAATGTATTTAATTAAACATATTTAATTTTTGCAACCTTTGAAGTTTTGACACTATATCACACATTTTAGTATTCATAAATCAAAGTAAAATACGGCAGAAGCCAAACTGGAGTGTCAGCCACTAGTGTAATTGCTGCTGAGGGACACTAATTTCATGTCCTACATTTTTCTGCTCACTAGAAATGAAGCCATTTCTTTGACTTCATGTTACAACCTAATTAGTTTAACTAGATGTTCAAATACAAATCAGTGAGTTTCACTCCAATGACATTTAAGCAAAAATGATGAAAACAATTATTAAAGTGAAATGTACTGGAAAGACAGGTAAATTTTGAAGTATGTTTGCTAGTATTGCCACAGAGGTTTTGAAGACCCACATAATTAGTATAAGCTCTGCCTCAATTCTGAATAACTGTGATTTAATCCTACAGGTATGTAACAGAATTTGTAAACCTAGGCAATGTTTCAGCTCTTCGAACTTTCAGAGTATTGAGAGCTTTGAAAACTATTTCTGTAATTCCAGGTAAGAAGTAGTTGGTGTAAGGTGTTAGGCCCCTCGTATCTCCAACTGTTATTTGTGTGCTGTCATTGTGTTTGTGTGTGAACTCCCCTATTACAGATATGTGACAGAGTTTGTGGACCTGGGCAATGTCTCAGCGTTGAGAACATTCAGAGTTCTCCGAGCTTTGAAAACAATATCAGTCATTCCAGGTGAGAGCGAGGTTAAACACCGAGGCTGACTTTCGTTCCATTGAATTCACTTTGAGCATAAGTCTTGCTGTTTGCTGCTCATGTTGCCAAAAAAAAAAAAAAAAAAACCACCTAATTTAAAAGGCATGGATCATTAACCTAGTTTATGATTCTTTGCCTTTTCAGCATTAGCTTCTTTTATTTTGCAAAATCAGCCTTTGAGTTTAACAGAGTCTTGCATGAAACATAAAATATGAGGCCTATGGGTTATTTTGCTTTGTTTTTCTGCATTTTACTGTGACAGATTGCCTCTACATTACAAAAGCTTAGTGCTATGGCTTTCTTGGTTTTGAAATTTTTCCTTTTTTTTACCACTTAAAATTGACATTAGTCTTAAAAATAAGCAAGTAACAACAAAAGAAGATACCAAACAGGAAATAAATGATGCACAGGAAAATTTATCAAATGCAAACTATTTTTTTCATTCAAAATTACTAGCAATTCTATCTCATGCTGCTTTGCACTGTTGTGAAGTCATGTTTGGAATTAACTAGAAACTGAATTATTGGCAGAATATCTAATGCAGAGAAAAATTAGGAAATGCAATCAAATCTGTACTAGGAAAGCATGATTGATAAAGTTTCCTGCTTGAGAATATGATATATTCAATTTATTGGAATATATGTACATTGCATATTCATAAAAAGGAATCTTTTTCTTTCATTCATCTTCACAAGCTCTGAGGCTGCTCATGAAGCTTTACTTTTCGAGAAATAAAAAATAATTTCTTTTAAAGTGTCTGCATGGCCTCTTAATTATATGGGAAGTGCAAAGATACTCTTTGATAATTCTATGGATCTTTTCTCTTTGCAGGCCTGAAGACTATTGTGGGAGCCCTGATTCAGTCTGTGAAGAAGCTCTCAGATGTGATGATCCTGACTGTGTTTTGTCTGAGTGTATTTGCACTGATAGGGCTGCAGCTGTTCATGGGCAACCTGAGGAACAAATGTCTCCAGTGGCCTCCAGACAATTCTACTTTTGAGATAAACATTATTTCCTACTTTAACAGCACAATGAATGAAAATGGTACTTTTGTTAACATGACAGTGAGCACGTTTAACTGGAAGGATTACATTGAGGATGAAAGTAAGAATGCCTGATACAACTATTTTAATATATTTGTGGATAAAACACGTAATTATTTGTGACCAAATAAAGAACATTGAGGAGTTTATATTTCTCACTTATGTAGAACTGCTTACAGTCACTGATTTATAGAGATCAAATACATACAATAAAAAATATAACAACCAAAAGATTCCTAAACAAGTTACAAAGAGATCAGTAGCTAGCCACTATGATTTAACATAATTGATTTTTATTTTACTTTGTATCACTTTCAGGTTTATTTGATCTATTAATTTATATTTCTAATGCTTTCTACACAGCTCATTTTTACATTTTGGAAGGACAAAGAGATGCCCTACTTTGTGGTAATAGCTCTGATGCAGGGTAAGGCCGTTTCAAAAATTCTCAGTTATGCTCTGTAGAAAAAAAAATAACATGAGACCTAGTTGCAACTCCATATTTAGCAGGGTTACAGAACTTATGAAGTTTTGCAGCTAAGTGAGAATTTCTTACTGGAGTCAAAATGTTTTACACTCTGGCTAAACAAGATACAAATTAGCAGCCTTTTTCCTGCTTGATTGGAAAATGAAGTTGGTTTTACTGATAAAATCTGATTTTTTTTTAAGTCTCCTTTGGTGATTTACTGCTTGAAGAAAGTAGGAGGAAACAAAAGTGAAAAGTGAGAAAGAGAACATGGAAAATATTAAGAACGCACAGCAGTGATTTCATAGTTCAAGATTGAATCTGTTTTTTCAAGCCTAACTCTTTCACTTCTGGCAAATTCTGCCATTTACATGTGCCTAGAATTGTTAGCTGAACTTGGATGCCTGACTGGCAGCAATGGAGAGGTTTACTAAAAATATATATATCAGCATTATGTAGGAAATCCCTAATACAACAATTGGATTTAGCTAATAATATTGTTTAATCTGTCTGTAACCTTAACAACATTTTAGCAATTATTTCTGCCAGGAAATAATTCATTTGGAATAAAGATTCTATTTGCAAAATGTAACTGAGAAGAATTGTAATATTTAGGTCATTTCAACCAGTGAGTAGGTGAAAAGGATATCTTTAATTTACTATGTTATTAGTTAAATTCTTGGGTATTTTTTTTTCGGAATTAATTTAATTGTAATTTATGGATTTTCTGTTGAAAAATAATGCATATTCTTCCAAAAGACAATACACATTTTCTAGAAGGGAATAAAAGTTACGACTAAGTCCTCCTGTTTGATTTCCACATAGGCAATGCCCAGAAGGATATATATGTGTGAAAGCTGGCAGAAACCCCAACTATGGCTACACAAGTTTTGACACGTTCAGTTGGGCTTTTCTGTCACTGTTTCGATTGATGACTCAGGACTTCTGGGAAAACCTCTATCAGCTGGTAAGAAATTATTACAGCATAAATAGAAAACTGTTGGTGACGTACAAAATTACATAAATAGGCTTATTTTTGCATGAGCTGAAAAAGATAGGTTGTGGAATAATATATAGATATGCTTTCTACTCCCTAGACACTGCGTGCTGCTGGGAAGACATACATGATATTTTTTGTTCTGGTGATTTTTCTGGGCTCTTTCTATCTGATAAACCTGATCCTGGCTGTGGTTGCCATGGCCTACGAAGAACAGAACCAGGCAACAATGGAAGAAGCAGAGCAGAAAGAGGCAGAATTTCAGCAGATGCTGGAACAACTGAAGAAGCAACAAGAAGAAGCTCAGGTAATGATGGAAACTGTACTTTTTGAACAACCTTGTTCTTAAGGCAAAGAAAAAAATCTTTTATGATTAAGTACACAAACAAATTGTGCAATGAATTATAGAAAATAAAAGGTCTTGTTTACCATACAAATTATAAAAGTGGAAATAGCCAATGAAAACCAGGAACTAACCAAATAGTAAAAAAAGCAAGCTAATGGTACAGAAAAGAATGTTACTTCATTCAACAAAAGACTGTAAATGCAAAATGTTTGTCATAAGAGGGTTCTAGAAACCTGACTTTAAGAAGTCATAAATAATGGTGCTTTTATGTTACAGATCTTATAAATAGCATGATATTGAAGTCTAGCGATGTTACTTCTGTTAGTTAAGTGTTAGACCATGGGTTAGACTCAATGATCTTGAAGGTCTCTTCCAACATTCTGTGCTTCTGTGATTCTGGTTTACATCTGAGTTAGAATTGCCAAGCTTGATGTACTTAATAATTCTCCCCAAATATTCATAAAATAAAGAGAAGGATTTTAATCAGTGTATTTCTAGGTTTCTATCCAGCAAGATAATTAAAAAGATCCCTAATTGACACTGTAGTAAATCAGAAGTTTATGTATTCTTAGAACAGACAGGCAATATTCAAAACCAGATGAGCAATATTCATAACAAAGATATTCCTTCAGAATTCTTTTAAAGCAATCTTTGTTTCCTTTGAAAAGAGAAGAAAATTATTTAAAGTTTTACAAGAAAAAAGCATTTTAATAGATACTTTTGTGAAAGGTTTTCTTATCTGAAAGTAAAATATATGCAGGAGTTCAGGTCTGTGAGTCAGCCATCTGTCTAATTGCTGGACTGATTTTCCACTGTTTTTCAAATGGTATTTACTAATTTTCAACAGGACAGTGTTTATAAAATGCTAGCAAATTTGAAACTGCTATGAAACTCTATTTTTGGTAGTATTTTACAGGTATTTTCACTAAGTTAGAATGACTCCATAAAGTGCTAACAAAAAGACAATCTCTCTGTCTTTTGCTTGAAAAGAAACCTTTATGTATGACTTGTGAAATCTCATTAGCATATCTTTATTTTAGTCATTAAACTTTATCCCTTCCAAATTACTAAAGAAGGAGTAGAATCCTGCAAAAATTTAATTTAGAAAGGTTGAATGTCAGCAAAGTGTATATTGCTGGGTTTTTCTTAAATCTGGTATATTAATGCCTTAAAGGCACTAAATCACATTATACTAAAAGATATCAGCATCTAGATGTTTGTGTATCTGAGAGCGGGGAAAAGTGAAGCTGATCCAGACTTAGAAAGAAGAATAGAATAAGAAACAGAGACTATAAGTAAGGTTTAAGAAAGACCCTGGAAAGTCATATTTTTTTAAAATGAGCGACCACTACATTCATTATAAGTAACGCATTATTACAGTCAGGATCTCTTTTGTTTATGAAAACAATAGCAGAAAGTAGGCAGTACAAGGTGTATCACTGAAGTGTTGAATTAGTTGCTAAAGCAGAAATGTTTGGAACCCATTTCTTCACCCTCTTGACACTGTACCTATTCCTCCACAAACTTAAATCATCCCAGTGGTCTTTGGATTGTTCCACTTGTTTGACCTTTACTGTTAGTATTATGAAGTAGATGGGCAATGACTCAGCACCTGCTACCTTTGTTTCTGTTAGTCTTTGAAGGATGATATTCTGGAACCAGTATGACAAAATTTTGAGTATTGCTTTTTTATTTTATAAACACTTCAGAATCCTTTTAATACTCCATTTAGCAGAAAAAGTCTGTATCAAGTCAACTTGTATAGCATGGGTTGTATATTGTGGCAAAGAAAGACATTAATTCATACTATGAGCTTTCAAACTATCCTTTCCTGCTGTAAAGAGATATGTCATCTTTCCTGAAATACTTGGCATTGAATATAATATGTTTTGCTGGATAATTACTAGTCACCTTTGTTATATAACCCTAGTCTCTTGCTATTTATCACACCACCCTTTTTGTAAGCTAAGAGCAGCCTATCATCTCCCCAAAGATATTTCCACTACAGAATTTCATTGCCATCTCCCACAGTTGTTTTGAGGAACAGCACTGGACATACTCTCAATTCTTCTTTTTTTCATGACTAAAAGAACCTTTCTCTAATGAACCAAAACAAGTACACTAACCACTGTAGTTAAAGATACTGGTCCTGAGTTTTGGGATGACTCTGCTCCAGTAAGTCATCTCACCCCTTTCCATCAGAGAAGAAATCTAAACTTCTTTTCTTCTCTCAGGCTGTAGCACCAACAGGCAATAAATGTACCTTTGCATATCTGTAACAAAGACCTAGAGTGCAGATACAGTGGGACATGTGGAGGGGAAACATGAAGAGGGAGGAACGGCTTGAAGATGTGTCTAGAGGTTGTGCCTGGTACCAACAAAGGCAGAAGGAAAGTAAAGAGAGTGTTCTTGCTGTGAAGACAGTGAGGAAAGGCTGTATTCAACTGCTTTCAGGGTGCTAGGTGGATTTTGATACATTAACTCACAGGATCATTGTTAGGCATTAGTTTTCTCTGTAAGAGCTCAGAAGGGATCAGCTGAATTAGGCCATGATGTGGGGCTTTTCTCAAGAGAAAATGGAATAACAGGTCAGAAATACATGAAAAAGCACTATGTTAACACTTTTCTGACTACTTTTATTTCAGACAAGTGTCTTGTGCAGAAATTCTTTAACAAATAGCGTAGTTATGGTTCTGCTGAAGTTGGTGCTTCAAATAGCTCATGCTGCTAAACAGTGAGGAGCTGTACTACTCAATAGTTTATCTTCAGTACAATTTGTCTGGGTATATTTACACACTCAAGAGTGTATGAAGAGCATTATTATCACAGTGATAATAAAAACCAGTTGATAAAAGACTATAAAATTATTCCTTTTTTTTTGATCTACTAAGAATACCTTGCTTTGTAACCTGACAGACAACAGCAGCAGTAGCAGCAGCATCAGTTGCATCAAGAGATTTCAGTGGAGTAGGGGGATTAGGAGAACTCTTGGAAAGCTCCTCAGAAGCATCAAAGTTGAGCTCAAAGAGTGCTAAAGAAAGAAGAAACAGAAGGAAGAAAAGAAGACAGAAAGAAATGTCTGAAGCAGAGGACAAAGGAGATATCGATAAGTTCCCCAAGTCTGAGTCAGAAGACAGTATCAGAAGGAAAAGTTTCCGCTTCTCCACAGAAGGAAGTCAACTGACATATGAAAAAAGGCTCACTTCTCCTCACCAGGTACACCACTCTATTTTACTAAGTCATGTGTGCCCACTCTACTTTTATTTTCACTGATGTTACAGCAGGTTTACATATTGGAAGTTACGTAAATGGTAAGTGAAGGAAGAATCAGTGGTAGTACCATTTACAGTGTAAGTTTGAGATGGTTTGACCCATTCTATTAGCAAAGGGATAAAAACAACATACCAAGAATACTTATAAACTTAATTAACACATTTCTGAAAATGTATTTCTGAGGATGTGTCTAGTAGACTGGAGAAAGAAAGATTAGTATTCATATATATGCATTAATGAACCATACATTCTCTGTTCTGGATCCATTTCAAAACTATACAAATATGTGGGGTTTTTAGCAGACTGCAACATCAAAATACTCTGCACAGGAAATCCCACATTACCATTAATTTCTATTATTTTCCTTAATTAGCTTCTTTAATGTGAAGATAATGAGAAAACTAGCACTAGTACTGCACAATAAGGACAAACTACACTGGGATCTTTTGGGCCTTTATGTGTAACAATTTAGTCATACTGTTTTTTTCATTAGAAATCATGATGGAGAATCATTACAATCATAGGAAAACAAGTAGTTTATGAAGGACCTCTGGAAATAATTTAATCCAAAGTTCTAAGCTCTACTCCCATAAATCAAAGGGTCACTTCTTTCACTTAAGGATATGCCCTCTGTACTTGGCACTGGTGAGGCCACACCTTGAATCTTGCATCCAGTCCTGGGTCCCTCAGCACAAGACAGTCATGGAGGGGCTGGAGCAGGTCCAGAGAAGGGCTGGTGAAGGTCTGGAGAGTGAGTTATATGAGGAGAAGCTGAGGAAGCTGAGGGTGTTTAACCTGGAAGAGTCTCAGGGGGCACCTTATCACTCTACAAGTCCCTGAAAGAAGAGTGTAGCTGGGTGGAGGTCAGCCTCTTCTACCAGGCAACCAGTGACAGGATAAGAGCAAACAGCCTCAAGATGTGCCAGGGGAATTTCAGGTTGGACATCAGGAGGAATTCCTTCATTGAAAGGATTGTAAAAAATTGGAAAGGACTACCCAGGGAGGTGGTGGAGTCAGCATCCTTTGAAGCATTCAAGAAATCACTGGACATAGGATTTAGTGCCATGGTTTAGTTGACAAGGTGATTATCAGTCAAAAGGTTGGGCTTGATAATCTTGGAGGTCTTTTCTGGCCTAAATTATTCTGTGCTACCTTTGCTTATTTCAATGCTTATTTCAATGCAGTTATGGCATTTTTAGAAAAAAATGACTCAAAATGCATCTCTTCCAAATGATAATATGTGGTCTGAGCCAATAGATGTCTTTTACCTATGAATTCCACCCAGGAATTAAAGATGCTCTTGATAATTTTTTTGCAGTTGTAACAAAGCTTTGGGGCAAAAGTTGACAGCATACAACTAAAACTTAGGTGCCACAAGAGCGAAGGAATTGCAAACAGTAGAATTAGTAAAGGAAGAGCTCATTTGTTTTGCTAGCCATGGAGAATCTCCTTGGTGAGACAGGGTCCAGAGCATGAAACAGTGAGGCAGAATGGTAAGGGCTCAGTTGAGCCCTGTAAGAGGTTTTGTCCTTTGATACCATATTCCATATGCAGATGAATGATGCAGTTTGCCAGGAAAGTCAAGCCTTCCTTTCAGTCCTTACTTTCTGATAGCATGTAGATGCATATTTCTGCCTCTACATGTGTTAAAATTGCAGCCATTTTGACTTATATCTTTTGTCTCAATGCAGCAGGGACTTGCAAAACAGACATTACTTCTCCCAAATCCCTGAGGGGGCTGATCCAATTAGCTGTGCTCAAAATGTGGTAACACATATTGGAAAGATTGGCCTGCAAATAAAACATAGCAGCCATGTGAACATTCTCTAAAAGAACAAGGGTATCACTGGTAGTCAGATGAAACCCTGGTGAGCATGTCATTTTTTGAAGGACTGTATGTTGGCCAGATATATTTACAAGGAAATGTAAAAAGGGTGTAGTAATTAGTTTACTGTTTTGTCAGAATTCAGTGTCATATTCCATAGAAGGTAGGGGGTTTTTTTTTTGATAAAATTATCTTTCAGTATAAGCAAAACAGCACTTTTTCTCCAGCCAAGCTTACATAAATGGGTTAGCAAAATCATTTGGCTGGTATTCTTCAAGTAACTCAGCCTGAGGCTGAGAGCCAGCACAGAAAATTTCAGCCCAAACTATTAAAATTTGGTGTAGCTGTAAGAGCAGAAAAAAATACATCTTGTAATGGTAAACACCTGGCAGGCCTTATAAAAGGCAGTTCTACCAGTTCAGCACACACGTGTGAATTTATGTATCTGACTATGCATATACAGAGATACATATGAGTTGATATATGTATATATACAGTGCTTGATTTTCGAAGTATTAACATAGGTTTATAAAATATAGGAGTTTTCACTTTCACTTTAATTATCCTGGGATCAGACCCATTGCTATTACATATGAGGACTTTCCACCTGCAGAAATAATGAAAAAGTGACAATAGTCTCAAACCAGGCTTTTGATGAACCAAGATGTGAAGATTTGTACAAATGCAGAACTGAAGAAGGCTGAATGCCAGGCTACTCTTCACAATTAGTACTCATTTTATTTATTCATGAATGTTGTTAATAAAATATGTAGCAAGGGAGAAGAACACTTCATTAACCAGCTTCTACTGTAATTAAAAGATGAATTACCAACAACCACTGATTTATTTTTCTCACTTGTAAGAGAACATCTTTAGGTAACGGTGTCCCTGGTGAATACTTGCTTTGAGCTGCCTGATAACAAAGTGATACCTTCTGGCAGGTGTGTGCAACCTGCTATGGCCCCTAGAGAGCTGTGCCTAAGAGTGCTGCTGCTGTACCACCAAAGCTTCCCCAAGCTGCCCCCTCTGTCTTCTAATTACTGTTCCCACACTATTGAGCCTATTGGGAAGAGGTTAGTCAAGTTCCTTACATCAGTTTGGAAGGATTTCAATGGCAAACTTAAGATCACTTCTCCATCTACCAAATAAAACAGAAAAGAGTGATCAGTGAGCAGTATTAGCTGTTATCCCTAGGAACCATGGGGATGAAGAAGAGAAGTAAAAGACTTTTAGCTCTGTACTGTAATTGAAGGAATAAAAGACAAGTACCTTCAAAATCTTGATAGTGATATTGACCACTGTCTCCAGTACAGTCCATGCCAGTTCAATGCACCTTCTTCACTCAGAACTGTTCAACTTTGCTTATGTCTTCTGCACAACTTTTCCACAGTCCTGCTACATTACCTTAAAAGAATTTTTCCCCTCTTCTTCAGGTCCCCTGGTGAACACGTTCCCCTAGTGGACACACTTATACTACGAAAGAAAAAAAGTGGCTATCCTTCTTCCAGCATTGTATCTGTTCTTTGAAAAGCCAAGTTACAGCTTTAGTTCTAACGCTGTTCTGTTTGGTTTGTTTTAAATCTTTTACAGTCTTTGTTAAGCATTCGTGGTTCTCTGTTCTCACCAAGGCGCAACAGCAAAACCAGCATTTTCAGTTTCAGAGGTCATGCAAAGGATGTAGGATCAGAAAATGACTTTGCTGATGATGAGCACAGCACTTTTGAAGACAATGAGAGCAGAAGAGATTCTCTCTTTGTTCCAAATCGACATGGAGAAAGGCGCAACAGTAACATTAGCCAGGCCAGTGTGTCGTCTAGAATGATACCAGCCCTTCCAGTGAATGGGAAGATGCACAGCACTGTGGATTGCAATGGAGTGGTTTCCTTGGTTGGGGGACCTTCAGCTCTAACTTCACCTACTGGTCAGCTTATACCAGAGGTAATTGTAAGTAAGCCAGTATTTATTACAGTTTGGTTCAGGCAGAGAAAGTTCTCTTATTCCTCATCTCTGCATTTCTTATAATTTCTTAAAGAAATAATTTGCAATAGTTTCTAAATAAGAGAACATTAAGGGAAAAAGTACTCAACCTCCTATGTCTAAGCCTCAGTAAAGTATTACATTCTTCTTGCTTTCAGCAAGAGATCTACACATAGAAAAAAAAGATTACTTGAATTTGACAATTTGTATATAGTTTCACTTCAACAAAGTAGATATTCAATATATAAATAAGGCTATAGCTTGGAAATATGTATAGGAAAACTCTTATAAAATGAAATAGAAGGTGGTTACTATCTTATGACAGTTATTAGAAATACCCCTTTCTGAATTTTTCTCAAGGACTTTTTTCTCATACCTTTCATGAGAAAGATATGTATAATTCCTATGTACCTTTGAAATCACCTAACATTTTAGTCTCAGTTTCAGACTTCTGTAAGCAAAGATGTTCTTTCAAACATTCAAACAGGCAAGCCTTTTTCATATATATTATTTTATCTATTACTATTATTTTTACTATTATTACTATTGCTATCACTATCAAGAAGGTACCGAGCAAAAATTTTGTTCAGCCAGTCACTTAAATGTGAACGACCTTTGGTCCCACACTGTGTTGGTATTGAGTCCTGCAGTTAATTATTTGTAGCACTGTACAAAATTCCCACTGAGTTCCTCAAGAAAGAAAAAAGAAATCCTGACAACAGAAACATTGAGTGAAAAGCATAGTACATTGCACAAAGCTGATTTGATTGTCACGACAATATTTATGCAGTAAATACTGTTAACTGGTTATTGAAAAGGATGGTCTAATTCCTCAGTGTTTCATTTACAGGGCACCACTACAGAAACAGAAATAAGGAAAAGAAGACTGAGTTCATACCAAATTTCCATGGAAATGCTGGAAGAGTCTGCTGCAAGACAAAGAGCAATGAGCATAGCCAGCATACTTACAAATACAATGGAAGGTATTTAGTGCATTTTATCTGACAGGCAGTTCACTGGAGTTCTGCCAACTACATGTACAGAGAAATTATGTACATAATTTCCTTTGAAAATGTAAAACTGGACATGTGGAGTCTCTGAACATCAGATACAAAAGGTTTTTGAGCATTTCTAAGGTCATTTACACAATCTGAATGCTTAACCATGTTTTATGACACCTTCCAAAATATTACTTTACTGAGTGGACTAATAGAGATAAAATAATGGTAGCTAAGGGATTGCCAGAGCTTCAAACAGAAAATAGAGGGATTTTTTTTTTCCATTAGACATCAGCAGGAAAAATCAAATAAGATAACCCAGGAACTGCTACAATAAAGGCAGTGATGTGCTAGAACAGTCATTTGCCTTAGGCTTTAAATCCAAGGATAGACAATAGGAAATTGGAATGAAAAATATAAAGGAAAAAAACCCAAATGTAATCACCCATGCCAATGCCTACGAAGTGTGTTAAGCATTTCTTAAATTTTCATAGTTATCAAAGATAAAAAATATTGTATTTTCTGTACGAAAAAGCATTCTTTTTGGGATTTTTTTCTTATTTAATGGAAACTGAGTATGCTCACTCTCCATACATATACCATTGAAGTAGTTTTATAAGTTTGAAGGATCTATCTACTGAATAGTGGCAAAGTGTGGCAGATGTTAGTCAGACCTTGCAGATTAAACATAAATTCTAAAATGACATGAAATTACCAAGAAACTTTACAGTGTTACTAATCCAGTACTGAAATAGAATTTTAAAGTGAGTTCTGAAGCCCTTTGCTCTCAGATAAACAAATAGATCACAAACTAATTGTAGTCAGAAATATAAGAAATATAATTCAGAAATTATATCACCTATTTTCTTCTAAAGAAAATTGTTGTAACAAATTTCTATCTTTATGAGTATGTCTTCCTACTTCAGTGCAAGTGTGAGGTGTTGGTACCTCTTAAATCTTGGTTCTCCTCTCTGTAAACAGGATATCTCCTTAGAGAGTGCTGCATTCTTCCTCCAGTTACATAGTTTGTCCTTCCTGTCTCCTGACCAGAAAAAAACATGTCAATATAAACAAAATTTTCCTGATAGTTCACCTCCTTACCCATATCTGGTTTCTGCCATTTCAGAAATTGCTACGTGCAGCAACAGAGCCTGTGTCAACTCAGCATCCAGTCTGAGTGGTCAATTTTGTCCTATTCTAGGCTGGTCCTATTCTGCCTTTCAGCATTCTGAATTGCATGTTCAGAAATGTGATCATACCACTCAATCCATATATTCCTTCCGAAGTTCTGTCTTTGTTATGGTTTATAAAGACTATAGAAAGCTTTAGCTACTTAATGATATCATTTTCTGCCTGGAGAACTTGTTTGTTTCAGTAGTTTGAAAGCTTTTAACTTCCAGTAATTCCACCCATATAGGACAATATTAGAGGCAGAAATCAATCCACTGTCCTCAAAGTGTATATTTTTGCAGTAAATCTTTATTAGAAAAGCTGTGAAACAGCTATTTTAGCAAAATCATCCATAAGTGTTATGATGATGGAGATTTCTCTGTGCTCTAAGGGATGCCTGAAAAATGGGAAATTTCAGATGGGTTGATACCACTACGCAGAAATTTAATCAAAACTGTTGTGGACATTTCTTACGTATTTGGTAGTCTAAGTATTTCTTACTTGAGCAAACAACAATCTTCCTTTTACACTATCTTCAAACATCCCACTGTATTAGATATTCATTCTTGTTATTATTAACTTAGAAGAAGTTACTATTCTTCTGTAACTTTGACAATATTGACAGTGAAAGGGAAGAAAAAATAGATTCCAAAGATTCTAATTGAGAGCAGCTGCTAAACAGTTGTTTTGCTGATACAGATATATGTTGTTCTGTTTTTCAGTCGATAGACACTGCAACTGTACATGACATTTTCAAAGCAAATAAAATTATAATTTAAAAATAAGAAAACATGCATAAAATATATTAAAAATATCAATTCAAAAAAGAAATTATAGGTATGCACTCCAAATCATATTGTAGTGTTTGGTGTAGTAGCAAATATAACCCTTTTAGTATCTCAAATCAAAATATGCACTCATGATATATACCAAAAAAAAAAGTGAATCCTTTATGAAGCTTATACCAATTATATATAGTAGGTCAGTGACGAGTGCATCATGTTGACTTTTAATATCTGAAATTAAGATATCAGCTGTAAGCAAGTTAAGCAAACTAAATTTAATGTCTACATTCTTTCTAGTGTCCTGGGAAAGACAAACACATTTCTCCCTTTAGACAATTGTCTCAGATTATTTACTCTTTAGTGAATGGACTTCACTGTTCACTTGTGGTAGAGGATCTTAAATAAATCAGATGCCTTATTTTAAGTTAGATAAACATAGGTGAGGGAAATCTCACGTAAGAGAGAGCAGTTTATTTGATTTATATAATCTTCTTCCATATTTTAAACAAGAACTTCCAGAAGATACCTTTGTAATATTAATTTTTTCTATTTTTTTTCAGAGCTTGAAGAATCCAGACAGAAATGCCCACCATGCTGGTACAGATTTGCAAATACTTTCTTGATCTGGGATTGCTGGAGTCCGTGGTTAAAAGTAAAGCATGTCGTCAATTTAGTTGTGATGGATCCATTTGTTGATCTTGCTATAACTATTTGCATTGTTTTAAACACCTTGTTTATGGCCATGGAACATTACCCAATGACAGACCAGTTTAGCAGTGTCCTTTCTGTGGGGAACCTGGTAAGTAGTTTGTTATGCACTACTTGATGTAAAAATACCCTTTTCTAAAAGAAGAAACTTATAAATGTCTTAAAACTTATAAATTTGTTTAAATCTATTCTAGAATGTCTTCTTATAATCAGTTTAGAAATTGTACTTATGATAGTCACAGGTAAAGTGGTTTTTTTTTACTGGAGCCTTTATCTTTCATGAATATATGTCTTTAACTACTATAATGAAAATACTGAATATGTGTGGAAGTGCAGTCTTCACTGGAATGCCAGATTTCTTGACATCTACCTTGCGTTTTTTCTTTCAAACATTAAGGTAGATTATGCTATTTTTACCATGGTACTGATATAGCATCACAGAAAACATTTTTCTTCTGTACAAAATTGATAAAATATTCAAAGTCAGAATTTCTCTTGGAATTTTTTTCAATTACACTACAGTGAAAATACTTTTACAAAAAATGCATGCTCCCAAACTTTTTGTTGTGGTGCACAAACCACTGATTACTACGCAGTGCAAGAAAGTGTTGAATTAAACTCTGGACTTAAAAATGCTAAGATGCATTGATAATTTTACATTTGGAGATATTTCAAATAACATTATCACCCTGAAGTTCATTTTCCTAAAAGGAAATAGCTGTCACACAGCATAGTAGCTATGTGTGAAACCTCTATATTCTTACAAAAAGACGGGACAAGAAACTGGAACTTCCCCTGTCTACAAGACAGACTTTAGAGAGTCTGTGCTTATAGAGTCTGACATTAGAGACTATCATCTTTTTAGACTGTAAGCTAGGAAAATACTTGCTGTCAAGTCTTCTTACAGGAACCATCCTCATCAAAGAGGACTTAAAACACCAGGTCAGATCACATCATCTGCTGGATGGATAGTCCAGCCCATACCAGCTGAACTGCTGACTGGTCAATAGCTTTTTATATGTTTACCAAACCTCTGTCCTACTCTAAATCCTGGTTTAGTTACTTGTTTTCAGAGTTTAGAAATACTTAGACACCATTTGGAGATAACAATCAGGGTTTTTTTTGTAGTAACAGGTAAGAGAACTCATTGGATTAAAAAAAAATTCCTCAGGTATATAAATTTCTCATAACAATAAATTCCCTTTTGTTCTAGGTATTCACTGGGATATTTACAGCAGAAATGGTACTAAAGATTATTGCCATGGACCCTTATTATTATTTCCAAGAAGGCTGGAATATTTTTGATGGTATTATCGTTAGCCTTAGTTTAATGGAGCTTGGTCTTGCAAATGTTGAAGGATTATCTGTTCTTCGGTCATTCAGATTGGTAAATACCTTGATAATGAAATATTTACATGCAATTATCTCACTCAAAAAGTAAAAGTGCTGGTGCCTGCAATAATTACCAAATTTTGTAAATATATGTTACATACTTCAGTGACTCACAATATTTTTCATATGTGTCTAATTTGCAAGCCATGTTCGGTAAGTACAAATCTAGGGTGTTTGATACCTTTTGGTATCAAATTATCCTATTGATCTTCTACCCAACTGATATCCTTTGCCAATGTAACACTAACTGCTACCTTTGAAGAATTTTGTGAATCTTTACACTGATTTCATTAAGAATAATAAAAGCTGAATATCTGTGAAAAAATACATATTGTCACCAGCACAAAGAATTATAACAGTTTTAGTCTTTATATTGTGAACATTACTTTGTGTTACTTGTAAAGAACTTAAGAAGATCCTCTCTTCACATTTATTTTAATGGGCAGCAACAATAAACTTTTAGTCACTCCATTACATATAACAGAGTCATAACAAGCTGACTTTAAGATAACATTTAAATCAAAATATTATGAGCTTCTACTAGAAATGTATTTTTTTAACAGCAATTAGTATTGCACACAAACTAGGTTATAAATATGTTTACTAGAGGCACAAGATTAATGATTTAAAAGCCTTTATTACCAATAGTTACCACATTACTTGAAAACCTTATCTCCTAATACATAGAGCAGGAAGAAGTGACTTATTTAGCACTACTTGCAATGGTGCCCAACTTCACATAACCTAATAGTTTGGGTAATGACTATTATTTTTAAGTTAGTGTTTATGATTTGAATGGACATTGCAATGTCTGCATCAAGATTTTGCTTTAAAAATTGGCCTATCTAAGCATGGAAGGGCTAATGTGATGCTGAGGGAAATGTGGAACCAAGCCAGCAAAGAAGGTGTGGTGACAGTGATGAAAAGTGTAGAAACTTCTAAAATGTCTTTAAGAATTGTTCAAGAATCACCTGGAAGTGGACATTTAAAAACAGTAAAATAAAATGTCAAACAAACACAAATTATGACTTTTTCTTACTATATGTGGCACTGAAATGAAATTATAAACAAAGCATTTTGACAGATGTTCCCTGCTTTACATTAAAATAATAATGTGGTACTACTGAAGAACAAATTAATCTACAGAAATTGGTATGCTCTGCTAAACAACTTGGACCTAGCTTCTATTTTGTAACTAACACTAAAGGTTCATCTGTGTTTTTGTTTTGCAGCTTCGAGTTTTCAAATTGGCAAAATCCTGGCCAACTCTAAATATGCTGATTAAGATTATTGGCAACTCAGTGGGGGCTCTGGGGAATCTGACCCTGGTGCTGGCCATCATTGTGTTCATTTTCGCTGTGGTTGGGATGCAGCTCTTTGGGAAAAGCTACAAGGAATGTGTCTGCAAGATCTCCAGTGACTGTGTGCTTCCTCGCTGGCACATGCATGACTTTTTCCACTCCTTCCTGATTGTATTCCGAGTGCTGTGTGGAGAATGGATAGAAACCATGTGGGACTGCATGGAGGTTGCTGGCCAAACCATGTGCCTTATTGTTTTCATGCTGGTTATGGTGATTGGAAACCTAGTGGTACGTGATGAACATTTTTTTAACATTAACTCTGATGCAGATGTGCAGGACTTACAGCTAGGCAATGAAAATGTTTGTCATCCTTCTGTTTAGAATTAAAAAATTAATCTGAATGTGCTAAATTTGGGTAAAAACATATGAAGATTCCCTTTTCCTCTTTTTCACACATTTCTATACACTGAAATACACGTACTATGGGTACAAGCATTTAGAAGGAATCTAAAATGTCAACTCCAACATACTATCATGGGAGTGGTGCAGCTAATTTAGAGGTGCTGTTTAATTTTTAGTACTGAACTTTTCAGATTGTTACGTGTAAAAAACAAAAATGAACCCAGAGTGATTTGCCATGAAAAAGATGTTAAAAAACTTCTAACTCAAGATTGTACAAGAAACCTTTCTAGAAAGGTTTAAATTCAAGCTGACAAGTTAAAATGCAAAATTTCAGTTGGAAAATATTGAATTGATGAGAACTTCCTAGAAATAAGTGTTATAAAAGGGATGCACCATTTACACTTTAAGTTTCTTCTACTGTTAAAATTTGCAGTCAAAATTTCCCGTAAAAATTCTCTCCCTTTAGTGATATTTTTAGCATTTTTAAAATTTTTATAAAATAGAATTCAAAATGCTTGTATCTTAGTCATTTACCTGACCTTGAAATCTTGACATTTTACCAGCAAAAATGTGCAGAGCTCCAAAAAGTTATTTATGATCCTCAACCTGCTCTACTGATTTTTTTAGAATCGTAGAATAATTTACATTGGAAAAGCCTTTGAGATCATCAAGGATAACTCTTAACCTAGCACTGCCAAATGTAACACTTCTGATATGATGGTATTTACTATATAGCTGTATTCTCTCATCTTTTAGGTATTGAACCTATTTCTGGCCTTGCTGCTGAGCTCATTTAGTTCAGACAACCTTGCTGCTACAGATGATGATAATGAAATGAACAATCTCCAGATTGCTGTGGCAAGGATTCAGAAAGGCATAGATTATGTTAAAAAAAAGATACGGGAGTTCATCCGAAAAGCCTTCGTTAGAAAGCAGAAATCTTTAGAGGAGATCAAAGCACTTGAAGAGCTAAACAACAAGAAAGACAGCTGCATTTCCAATCATACTGCCGTTGAAATAAGCAAAGATCTCAATTATCTTAAAGACGGGAATGGAACCACCAGTGGTGTAGGCACAGGCAGCAGTGTGGAAAAATACATAATTGATGAGAGTGATTACATGTCATTCATAAACAACCCAAGCCTCACTGTGACAGTGCCCATTGCACTTGGAGAATCAGATTTTGAAAATTTGAATACAGAAGAATTTAGCAGTGAATCTGACATGGAAGAAAGCAAACAGGTAGGATTTTTCATATCTTAAGTATTAAATTGTAATCATACATTTACATGTTTTAATTGCATATTTAGATTTTTTTAAAAACTCTAATATCCCATGTAAATATATTTTATGTTTTAGAATTTTATGTATTACTATTCAAGAAAAAATATATAATGGTATAGTAGAGGATCCTTAGAGTTTACATTTTTAATATTTTGTTTATTAAAATTTGGAAGATATTTGATTTTAAACATGAATATTTCTTTCACAGTTTTATGAGGTTTTAGGACTAGTGAACACTTGATAAAGCATTCTTTCTGTAGTACCTACATGTGATAAGAATTTATGGAATAAGGGTAGAAGGCTAAGGAACAATTAAGGAGCTTTGCATACAACAGCAAACATAAGTGGAAAAAATATTTCTTTCAATATTTAGGGTAGTTCTAAAAATAAACCCTGAGACATCACAAATCAGTAATGTATTCTAGATTATCTGAACGCTTTGTGAGCAATATTTGTACAGACTTTGGGTTCAGAGACTATGGCTGGCTGAAGTAAAGTAATCTAGGTACCGATGAATGTCATGATAAAGCAGCAGCTCAAGTTGCCTTGCAGAGCAGAATGACCTTGTAATATAAATGCATGCAGAAACAGCTTACTTGAAGGCTTTATGCTGTTATTATTGTGCAAAGTGACAGAAACTGGTCTAAAAAACCAACGCCATGTGTTTCAAAATCTAAGTGGCTCAAATACCAGAAGTCATCATGAACAGGTGCTAACAGTATTCAAGGAAAACTTTGTATATTGCAGTAGTGATCAATGACAAGCTAATAAATGCATTAGCAGAACTAATTAATATTCAGCGCCATTAGAAATTTAGGAACTTTGAGGCTTAAGGGTCAGGAACAATGGATAAATTTATTTTCAATTAGATTAGAAGCTGTGATGTTATGTAATAACATTAATCCAGAAGGGTTTGTTTACCATGAAGAAACCTCTCCTATAAAGAAGCCCTGCATTTATGACTTTATCATAGCTGTATATCTGGCATATTTGCAATAATGATGTATTCCTCGGCAATATCAAACTTCACCACATTACATTAATGCATAGCCTTGATCCAGTTAATCATGGTATGGGGTTTTTGCTAAAGCACATGAACAGTGTGTGTTTATTTGCAGCTGCAAAAAATGCTGCTCTGTGTAACAATTGTAAGATGAAGAGCAAGATATTCTATCATCTGAGTTGCTCAGTTATGAGACAATCAGTTTCAATGCAGATGTATAAGACAGTACAGCAGTAGTGCTTATCCATGGTAAATTTAGAATATAAGAGATACAGGAAGTGTAAAGCAGTGTAAATTAAGAGATCAACTAGTATTAAAAAAACCTCAAAACATTCAGAGTGATTCTGGGTCTGAGAGTTAAGCATTTTTCATATAAGCTGATCTAGTAAAATTTGGTTCTCATTACCAATGAATCTTTAGCAAAGTCCTCTATGTCCTTTCATATACTCTGATGTTTTTTAAAATGGCATTACACTATATATTTTTTGCTGTCCTTGTGGCTAACTTTGATAAGTACAATTATGAGTGCCTTCCTATTAACTCCGCCAAGTTACAAGCCTAAAAATTTCCTGAATTGTTACTTTTTAGAAGGTTTGTAATTGGACATCGGGGGGCTTGTGCAGATACTGAATTTGTGGTGACATGATATGTTAGCCTCCGCACTAAAGGGATGTAGGAAGTTCCTATCCATACCTGGCTAGTGATCCCCTGGCAGTCTTTGCCACTTTCTCTGCCTCAGAGAAGGCAGGTCACTGGTTGTGCCATAGGTATTATTGGTTTATTTCTCCTGTAAGGTAGATTGAATGGCTCAGTTTACAATGTACTGCCGTATATTCTATCAGAACAGCTGAGGAAAAAACGAAATGCAATGCAAAGGCAGAAACTCCTCTGCTTTCCAGGTGAATATGTGATGTATGTACACCCCAAGAAAATGGAGAAAAAGCCCTTCTTGATGTGCTGACAAGTTCTGAATACCAATTTCAAAGTGATTTTCACAAGTAAATTGCTCTGTTCAACCCCAACTTTGCCTGGTTCAGGCATCATGCCTTTATCTTCTAAGGCCATCCTGAAGTTTCTGGACAGTAATAAATGAAAAGGGATTTTGCCCTTTTTTTAATGGTCTGGTATCTATATGTCTTCAGGAAGAGAAACCAATTAATA
Organism: Leptocoma aspasia; assembly: GCA_013399835.1. Classification (NCBI taxonomy): domain Eukaryota; kingdom Metazoa; phylum Chordata; class Aves; order Passeriformes; family Nectariniidae; genus Leptocoma; species Leptocoma aspasia. Next base: position 359,572 of record VXAX01004843.1, read on the forward strand.
AGCAATTTGACAGTGAAAATTTCGGGTGGCTGTGGGAAATCCAGCAGTAAATGATGGATGGTATTTATACTAAGAAATTGTGGAGAAATTTTCAATGGGTTTAAGATAGGTTTAGGACTTCTATGCTGCTTCAGTACTTTCATAGACTGTACTAGTCAATACCATTGTGAAACTGAAGCAATAATACCTTCATCAAGTTCTGCTCACACACAACTGCCTATTGTTTAGCTGCCTGACATGTATTCATACTGTGCAAGTGTGCATATTGTGAACTGTATCAAATCAGACAGTATCCTGAAAACTGTGAATTCTGTATTAATTTCACTTTCTGCTCTGGATTCCTTATTCCATTCCTTCTGGATGATTTCCATGGAAAGAATAAAGTGGGGTTATTTTATTGTGTGTATAAAAATCCACTGGATTTGGAATGTATGAACAGAAGTTCTGGCGTATGACAGGAATTTGTGAAGTTTCCAAATCTTCTCCTACCAAGTCAACAGTACTGTTGAATCTTTTGCTGCCTTCTGATTGTCTTTTAAGGAAGATAAAGAGTATATTGGTGCAGTGTTTAAGTTACCTCTCTAGAACAGTACACCATCACTTGCTTTGTTTTGCCTCTCAAGGGGTCCCACTGAGAAAACATTCCTGCTAGAAGGCCTGGTCTGCAAAAGGAGGGGTAAGAGATGGGGCAGAACTTTCCCTGCCTTAACTGTGGCAGTACTTAGCACTTAAAATACCCTGAGGAGGTATCCCCTATAGCAACATTTTATTTAACCACAGAGCTGTGGAAAGCCACATCTGCACAGGAACTGTAAAATGAATTTTTTTTTCTCATGTCTCGCTGACTGTCACTGATGTTAAAAGCAGAATGATTATTTGAAGTCTGTTATGCTAGAAGTGGGGCATAGCCTGTGTTTTCCAGAGGAATATACCAGGAGCAGGTAATTACTATAGACATTGTAATTGTGGGTGAGTAGGAACAAATTGCAATATTTCCTATTATTTTTATCATATACACTATAGTAGAAAATAACTAGCAATCAAACTTCTTTTGGAAGGCAAGCTCTTTCCTTTTTTTCTTTTTTTTTTTTTTTCCCCTTTCATGCTTTAACGGAAACACTTTCTAATTAATTTGCTAGTTAATAACTTCCAAAATCTGCCAAAACCTATTCTGGAACCTGGTTGCAAATTCCAGACCTAACCAAGATCTTTCTAATACATATCACTAGAAAATTGAGGAAGCCTCTTTTTGGATGAAACAGAACAATAACACTTATTAGATTATAATGTTACTCACTGCTTTAGAGTAATAATTGGCTGAAAGTACCTGCAAGAAGTGAACATTTCATTGATACTTTGAAGGAGGATTTTTTTAATAATCAGAAAACAGAGGTGCAATACCCAGTGAGAAAATCATCAGAAAAGAAACAGATTTCTGCTCTGAACAAAGATACTCAAGGTCATTAGCTTTGAAGATAAAAAAATTAGAAATAGTGGAAGGGGATAATTGGTGGGAAAATTGGTGGGTTTTAACATTAGCATGTGGATGCTGTTTCTATTGTGAAATGAGTAACTATGTTAATCTTACCAAACGTAAGACTCCTAACAATTGCATATTGTATACCACTCAACAACTGTTCGTTACAGCTGATTGACAACTTTATAAATATAGTTTTGCATTTCAACTTGGAAAAATAATTTCAAATATATTTCTCCGTTATGGAAAAATTATTTTACAACTAAAGAAATACATATACCTACAAGTTTCAATCATTCACAATTTCAAAAACCTTCTATTTACAGTGTATGTATAGTAAATACAAATTCAGATTGGAGAAATAAGGCTATTCAATAGATTTTGATGATCACAACAGATGATTTTGATAAAATTAAAAATATCCTTCATCATCAAATCTACTGAATTTTGGAAACAGTGAATAAGTTCAGTTTTCTGATTGGATTCATCAGGGCCTTTGTATCTAGATGAAGTGAAAAAGACAAGAACAGAGTTATTGCATTCCCAGAAGAGAAGCGTTTTCATTGGGCTTCAATAAATTTCTTAGCCCAAACAGACTCAGCAGGATTTCATCAATTTGTTGGATGATATTTTTATCTTGTTTAAAATGTCCAACAATCTAAATTTTTTTTCTAAAACTGACCAGTTCTGGGACAGTATCTTCAGAAGTGACAAATTATTTAAAGCATGGACTAGCTATGGCTAATGATTTAAACCATATCACTGGATATACTGATGCTTCACTGTCCAGACCCTGATACAATCCTCTTTTGAAATAATGAGATAAAGATTATAGAATCAGAAGCATATAGCATACTAAATCTGAACTAGAAACTTACACAATGTGATGATTTATCACATTTGAGTTGAAGAGAAATTAAAGATGTTTATTTTCATCAAGATCTAGGAGTTCTACCATTATTAAGAGGGTGAAGGAGGAATGGGAAGGCATACATCTTCAAAAGATCTTGCTTCCTCTTCATACATATTTTTTAAATAAAAGAGATAATCACATAGTCAGTGAAACAAAGACTAGGACATAAACAAACAAAGCCCTTACAATTTTAATTAATAAGCATTAAGGACTATATAAATACAGGAATAGTTTCCAGATCTGCTAACCATGTCTTTGTTAATTTTCTTCATTCCATTTTGATTAATGAATCACAATTTTTGTGTGCAGATTACTAGTTCTAGCTTCTATATTTCTAATTTCTCTAAAATAAGCTAACAAGTTCTGTAGAAAAGTTTGTTGAGCATTTTAGGTGGTATGTATTTCCCTTTTTCCAGCTAATAATAAAATATTTAATAATTATGTTTTAATTGTGTTAAAGCCGTGTTTGAATTAGAGATTCCAAAAAGAGAAAACTAGTGATCCTGTGTCTTGAACTTCACTACCTACCATTCTTACTTCTCACAGGGGTAAAACCAAGCTGGAGCAATCAAGAATGCAGCTCTGGTGCTTTTTAACCAGGTAGAGCAACGTGTCACCACTTTCACACAGGTTACCTAAGCAAGTTATACATATATATGTATATATATATATAATCACTTTTTAATGGATTTTGACTGGCCTGCATGCTATTCAGCTATGTACCTTCCCTATCCATTGCAAGAGTAGAAACATGCACAGCTGCTCTCTGCTGAGTCATGGGACTCACATCACAGCATGGTCAGGTGGGATTGGCAAACCCAACATACATTTTTTAACTCCGCTAATGGTTTTTCTGAATATTTAAATACAGTATTTAGCAATAACTGCATGCTCTTCAGGTTTTGAAGTATGGATCATAAAAGTACTGGAATGTTTTATGCTAAAGAAGCCAAAGAAAAAGGGAGCATGCATAGTTTTTAAAAAATAAAAACAACCCTTTTTGATTCAGCCCTTATAAATGTAAATATTTAATTAAATGTGTTAAGTGATTTTGAAATAATTACTGCCATGAGTTCAACTCCTTAATAAATAACATTTGAATTATTACTGATGTAAAAATTACAGTTATACTTTTAAATCTACAATGCACTGTAATGCAGATCTTCAAGATGCTACAAACTACAGGCTATATTCATTTGCACAGTGCATATCTTGAGTTTTATAAACTGGAAGCAAAGCGTATAGTTTCATAATTGCTAAAATTATACCTAGCAAATAACTCTCCTTAAAGAACTCTCAAAAGCTAAACATTTCACAACTTCTATTTTCTTAAACTCTTTTATAAATAGTGGTGTTTGGAATGTGTTTCATGATACCATTCTGTAAATGAGTTGGGGAACTTATTTGTGTAAATTAGAAAGTCTATGGAGTAGTCAGCATCATTTTTATAAAATTACACATCTATCTATTTATCCTAGGGATTTTTTTCATTACAGGCAAACATGCCCTCCATTGATGAGTAATTGGCAGAGCCTTAAGGAATAGTGACAGCAATTACAGCACAAGAGCCAAAGTTACATGAAACTAAGGAGGTTAAATCATTCTAGTAAAATGAGGCATCAAAATTTGGAGGGGATTGAGATTTCAGTCCTGCAGCAGGATTAAAAGCTGTTTCCTTCAGACAGAGTTTCACTGGCTTCGAAAGGATCACCAAATGGTTCATTTTATACCCTTGATTATAGTGTGGCATGATCTACCTATTGTGGTCTAAATTGCCCAGATATGCCAAAAAATTAATATTGGTGAGTATTCTGAAAATTCTTAGATTTTAATGAATAAATTTTAAACCAAGATATGCTTCAAATACAAAATAAACCTCTAAGGAGAGAGATTATAAAATTACATTCTTAACATTATATAAAAGTCAAAGATCATAAGATCTGAGATTTAAAGTCAGTTTAGAATCACTTTGGAATCATCAATCTCCATTATTTTATCTTTTTTCACTCAATTACAGTGCAGCATTCAAGACTGAAAGAATAAAACCACATAGCTGAATTACTAAAGGCAATTTGTAATGGCTGAATCCTTTTATTTTATTGTCACTTGAATCATGAAGCCGTTTGTAAAGCTTAAAACTTCAGTAGCCTGCTCTTGCTCTTATTGAAATTTAGACTAGAATCAAATGAGAGCAAGACTGGGTCTTAAGTGAATGCATTTTCTTGTAAATGGGCACATTAACACGCTGTTGGTCAAAGCTTGTTTTAATGATCGAAGCTGTTGATAAGAGATGCACTGCTCTGAAAGAACATTATGGACGCTGATTATACATACATTAACCAAGTTCTTGGGTGGGTGATGAAGCATTTTTTTCTTTTATATCCTACACAATAATATTTATAATACTGTTTTCAGAAAAATATAATCCCACTGAGGTAGTCTGATCGTTTATTTTATTTTTGTGTGTGATTTCCACAGTATTGCTCAGGCTTCTGCTCTAGTCAAGCATGTTGTTTTGCTGATTCAGGCCTTGAGAATGCTGCATCATAAGCAATTGCTTTCAAATGTTTCCTTATAAAGGAAAATGTGGTATCATTGAAGATGCAAAAAAATATTTAGAGGGCATGGTGTGTTCTAGAGGCTGATAATCACATTTATGAGCTGATAAGAAGATTGTGCTAATCCATCATGTATCTCGAGCTTCCTATTAGTTTTATTAGCTTTATTGTTAGAAAGAATATCATTAACATCACCTTATTTAAAATGTATTGGTTCTTTCCTAATTCAGGGTCTGGAAGCAAAGAAGAGGATGTTTATTAAATAATGAGGTTTTTCTCTTAATAATGCAGTTGTTTGAGATTATATGAAAAATAATGAAGATAATGCTTATGTGAAAATTACTAAAAAGAATTATAGTAGTTTTTGTTTGTACTGGTTATAAATTGCACTTCTGTCACTTGGCTTTTAGCAACTATGCTGACAGAACTATCTGCAGCAAAGTTTTACATTGCAAGATGCAGCTAAAAATTTGACTGCCTTTTAATTTCCACTCATAGATTTATAATGGATGCTTACTATGAACCTTTCTCTTGCTACTATTAAGTCAGTAATTTATTTAATGATGATGGATCAGGCCATGAATTACTTTTACTTTTCCTAAGTTGAATATGACAGAAAATTATTTTTACAATATTTCACTTTTATTTAATGAAGAAACTGCCTATCATTTCAATGGAAGGTTTCTTATTTCTTGGTATTTCAGTGATATACAATAAGAGAGTTAATTCACAAGTATTATTTTTAAAAGAGAGACAGCCTTATGTGTGGATAATAAGGTGGTGTGCTAATAATGTTTAATATAGTGTACATTACTGGGTATTTTGGTTGTAAATGTAATAGAGAAAATGAAATTTAAAATATTCTCACAATGAGATACACAGTATTTTATCTCAGACTTGCAGATTTATGTGACCAGTAATAAAATTATTCCGTTTAGAGGCAACATGGCTGTAACTATTTTACATAGATAAATTTCAGAAATCATTGAGGACGTGCAGTATGAGAAGTGAAACACAATATTTTTGGTCACAGTGCAGTAAGAACCATGGGACCTGAGGTCTGAGAGACCCTATATTGACTACATATTGTGTGTACAAAAGGCAGCTTCTTGAAAATTATCCCTGAAATTATCCATCATTCAAATGATTTTTGTTTAAAACTTCATTCATATAATGCAAAAGTTAAATATGAGAAAATAATTCCTTACAAAGCTGTATTAAGACATATGTGCCACTTACTTCATTTCTGGCAGAAAAAGCCCTTAGCTGCCAATACATTTGCCTGAGGAGACTGGGTTTCAACTGAAGAGTTAACTAGTTTTAATTTTCAGCAGTCTCTCTGAAGAAGAAGAGAATACATGGAAGTGTCTCTTTCAAGAAACAAGTTACTGTTTATTTGTTGCAAAATCTAAACAGTAGGGGATTTTTATATCCTAAAAATGTCACTATCTTGAAAACTAAATGTGAAAAGTAGTTGATATTAAGCACTCAACAAAATCGTATAGAAAGGTCTTCATACTTTCTAAACATGACCTTCCTCCAAAGGTCAAAGGACATGATCAGTTCTGCTTAGCTAAAAGCACAAATCTACTCAGTGCTGGAATTCCCTTTTGTTACATCAGTACCTGTACAATTTAAAATATTTAAGTGAGAGATGCATTCTGCATCCCTTGTGAAATTCCTATGTACAACTGCTACGTGTGATAAATCAGAAGAATTTCACTGCCACGATTTCTTCACAGTAAAAGAGAAGGTATTTTGGATGAAAAATCACAAGAGTACAACAGTACTGTCAACTGAAAACAAGTTACAAACATTATGTCTGCTTATTGCATTTGTTGTTTGCATCTTTAGCAGGATATTCCTTTCAAAGTACGCTTTCTTAAAAGGGCAAAATTATGGGCAGTCTTGTGTGACTGATAAACGTTATGACCTGATCAGATTTTTTATGTAGTTGGTAAAAATTTTCTTAATTTGAGTTATTTTTTTATCACTCTCCAGTTCTTGCAGTTTTCAGATCTAGAAGTGCTTTTACTGTAGTAAGGCTATAGTATTCCACTATACAAAAAAGCAGTAGAATGATAGAAAAATTTGGGATGGAAAGTACATCAGGAGGTCTCTCAAAAAGCACAGGAGACTGGAATGCAAAGATGATGTTTCAGCCCTGGTAATTTGTGCTTTCTGCATAAAATTAAATTGTGCAGAAATTTGCCATTAAATGCCATTAAATTTACAACTTTTTAATCCAGATAACGTATTTTTTTTGTGAAAGTACCATACGTAGTGGACAAGAAGATATATGTGCAGATTTGTGTTAGTTTATTTTGCTAGGAAAACTAAGACACATTTTCAATGTAATCCATCATAATAGTAAAGAACATGAAATAACTTGGGAGTGTGTGCATGCAAGCTCTCCGGTATTAATACTACTCAGAATACTTCACCAGTCATATACATGGATCAGGTTAGTAGCCAAATTATATTTAATTGTTCCCTATGAGAAGATAAACTGGAAAATTATAAATTTTACATGTCATTACTGTGGTGTTACTTTTAATGATGCATATTTATAAATTTGCCATTCTTTAAAAGTTAGACTGGCATGATTTGATTAGTACCATTTTTTACAGAATATGTATCTAATGAGAAAAAATTGTTCTGTGGAACTTTACTTACAGAAACTTAATGCATCAAGCTCATCAGAAGGCAGCACTGTCGATATTGCTCCTCCTGGAGAGGGCGAGCAAGCAGAAATTGAAAGTGAAGAAGCTCTTGAACCAGAAGCCTGTTTTACCGAAGGTTGTAGAATAACTGCTGACTTAGAGATGTATTACTAAAATGACATTGTTGCTAGGCACATTTAGATTCTTGAGGGTTTCAAATATGGTGTACCTTCATGTCCTCAAAAATCAAAAGAAAATATTTTTAGCCCAGAATGCTGGAAATCAGATCAAAAAACAAGGTTTTCTTAGGCTTTGAGTAACTTTATATATCTGGCCACTGCATACAACTTGTAACTAAGAAACTTCCTTAACTTTTTGATTGGTAAAATGCTTTTCAGCTATTTGAAAGGGCCCTTGAAATTTGGAAGAAATAAATTTTTATGTGACTCAATCAACAAATACAAGAGTTACATGCCAACAGTCAAAAATACAGATCTTTTTTATTGACTTCTTTCATAATTAAGAATACTATTGTCTAGTTTCTCTCCAGATTAGTTTTCTTAATTCAGATATTCATCATCCTGTGTGATGTGATGTGATAGCCTATTCTGCATTCCAGTGATTACTTTTAAAAATAAATTTATAAATGTAAATAAATAAATTTATGTATAAATTTTACTATAAAATTAGTAAAAGCTTCTGGTAATATACACCACAGTAAATATTGACTTTGAAGTAATTGGCTTTTGGATACTAAGATCTCTTAATCTAATGCAGGTTGTGTGCAGAAATTTCCATGTTGTCAAGTAAGTATAGAAGATGGCAAAGGAAAAACTTGGTGGAATCTTAGAAAAACCTGCTACAGCATAGTTGAACACAACTGGTTTGAGACTTTCATTGTATTCATGATTCTCCTCAGCAGTGGAGCACTAGTAAGTAGAACAAAATTGCAGATGCTGAAATATTTTGATATCTCTTAGCAGCAACAGCAACATTCAAATTTGCTTCAGAAAGACTTGCTTTGCTTGGAGCTGTATAAAACTGCCTACATTTCATCATTCCAGGATGGAATGAAACTTGACCCAAACTTGAAAAAGTTTGATATATTTCATATGCACTTTTTTAGTCATGCTTTTGTCTTGCTGCTATAAAATGGTGTCATTTTCTTTAAGACAGTGTAGCTGCTCAAAGTTTAAATTGCCTGCCAATTTTCAGCTTGTTTGTCAGGAGATTTGAGTATAAAGGGCTTTTGTTAACTGTGAATATATAGCTAAATATATGGGTTTAAGTCTTTAATTCCTCCTAGGCTGATCCACTTTTTGAATTTTGCTTGTGAAAGACCATACTAAAAAATGGAATAATTACTTAATTCTATTCCTATTTTGAAGGCAGGAGATATGGAAGAATGCAGCAACAAATTTAACATAACAACCACTATCCAAAAAGATTTGCATTACGCACCTTTCCAGCTTTACTCAAGCTGAACATTTGCTACAATATCAGTGTGCACAGTTGTACATTCTAACAAATACATTGCTTTTTAATTTGATTTTTTTAAGCATAAATTTTATCTAACTGCTTCCAAGAAAAATATAAATATCTGGAACAGATATATAAGAAAAGGGGAGTTTTGTGTCTGTGTGAAAGTTTCTTAAATACCATAGAGGACAAAAAAATCTTGCTGTGAGTTTCTTTCTTCATTCATTAGTAAAACAGAATTTTTAAAAAAATTTTTTTCAACTCCAGAGATGTCTCCTGCTGTTCCAATTAGTAGTATGCTTAAAGATGGAAAACATATAAAATAAGAGAATGAAGAAAAACAAGGGGAAATATTAGATCTTCTCTAATTACTTTTTATTCTTTATTCCTTACTTTTATCATGCATACTCTGTGAAACAGTAGTAATACCTGAATGTATTTTTATAGGCTTTTGAAGATATATATATTGAACAACGCAAAACTATCAAGACAATGCTGGAATATGCTGACAAAGTTTTTACATATATTTTCATTTTGGAAATGCTTTTAAAATGGGTAGCATATGGTTTTCAAATATATTTTACTAATGCCTGGTGCTGGCTGGACTTCCTGATTGTTGATGTAAGTACAAACTAATTTTGTAAAATTCCCTATAGTAAAGTTTCTGTGTTGTAAAATTCACTAGTACTAGATTAATATTATAAATGTGCAAAAATAATTCCCATTTTATAGTTATACTGCATTAGTAATGCCCTGCAGTGACTTGGAGATGTTATTTAAAGTTCATTCATATGCCAAAAGGAAAAGGATGACTTCCTATCAGTTTGGCCCTTCTTCATGGTTAATGTCTTCATACAAACGATGTATCAATCTTGAGATTTTATGAGTAAAAACCCTAGTTTGTAATCATGCCATCATTAATGGACTCTGACCATGCTACCTTATTCCTTAGAAAATAAGACAGCTCACTCTTCAAGTTTCTTCTTTGAACACTGCAGCTTTTCAAATGAAACAATTAATTTGGTCCAGATTTCATCTAAGTTCTCAGAACTCTCTCACTGAAAACTATCCTGTAATCATTTCTAGTAAAAACAGAAAGACAGTGGCTATTTGATCTAAAAAATAATTGGTTTTAATGGACTGACAATCTGCAATAGCTAAATCAGCTATGAATTGGCAGGGTTTATGATAAAGGGGAATACAAGGCTTCTTGGCTGCCTTCCCAGCTGTGAAACACTTCTGTGCAAAGGCCTTGCTTATGTTGTCGGAAGGGATCAAAGCTGGTTTTGCTCCCAGAATATTTTGGTCTCTTGCCTCACACATTATCTGACCCAATTCATTGACTATACGTGTCCTCAGTGTGGAACTGAGAGATGGCAACGGAGGGTAATTGTGCACTTACAGTAATTTCTGCCCATGCTATCATATTTCTTGAGATATTTGTATAAATTCTGGTCTCATCAATACTTATTCCATATGTATATAGAAATTTATTATATTTGTAACTCCCACAGGGAAAAAAAAACCCTAGCTTGATTGGCCCATAATTCAAAATGGATAATCTTCTAACCTGAAAACTAACTGAGTTAGTTTTGTTATACAATTAATCTCAAGCTCTGTCCTGAAAATCTACACTAGAATGAAGCAGTGTGAATCCTTTTCCTAAGAGGATGTTAATAAAGTAGAGAGATGCACTCTTACGGGATTGTGTTAAAACTGATATTTTTTTTAGATAAACTACAACACATATTTTAAGGGGTTTTTTTGTATCTTAAACCTAACCAGATTATTCTTAGCCATACTCTATGATTTCCTAGTTTAGCCTCAGAGATGCTGTTATCTGAGCAGGCTTTCAAACTTAAAAATACATCATTATAAGTAAAGCAGCTTATGTTGCTAACTTTTTACCATAGTTTGTAATTTTATAAAGAAAAACATGAATAAATAAGACTGGAACTTTCTACTGTTGAAGAATTAATTTCTGTGTTCTAGCAAGAGGTAAAAAATGCCTTACTGTGTTTAAGGCTAACTCAGCAATTTCTTTAGCACCACCAGCACTTGAAAGAAACATGTGAGCTCCTGTTATCTTCCTATAGAAAATCAGACTCTGCACTGCTTAACTGGTGGTTTAAACAGGTGTGATTCAGCAGCATTCTGCCAGTGAGAATACCAGGGTCTCCTTCTTCATTAGAAGTGACTAAAGTTAATCAGATTGTTTAATTCCATCCCCTAAAATTATTCAAGAGTAAACACAGATAGTCCTTTAGGGCTTTGACCTTTAATATATCACGTACCTGAGTCTCTCACTGTGACAAGTAGCCATAGTTGTTCTCACTGATTGTGGCTAAATTAGATTTTTATAATTACACTAAGAAATGGTAATTTTCAGCTCTGTCACTTTACAACTGTGACAAATGACTCTTGGTACATCTGCCTACCTCAGTTTAAGACTCTACCTACTGTATGGCCTGGCCGAAGATCTTGAGCAGCGCTGTCACTGCTAAGCTTGTAAACTTTTTTTTTTTTTGCAACAGATAGTCTATATTAGAAGACAAACACAAACGAGGACATACAATCTTTCAATTTTAGGAGACCTATCTTTCTACTATTTGAGTTCATTTTCATTTCTTAAAATTACTGCATCTGCATGCATCAATCTATTTATCAGTGTACAGAGACATTTACTTTCTCATGTACTAGCAACAAAACAGGTGGAACAGATGAGAGGAGACCAAGTTAACAAGACTGAGATCACCAGAGAAGTACAGAACAGCTGTACTGTAGAATACAATAGAATTCCAAGCAAAACTTTGCATCCCATATGAACTGTCCATAGGAAAACACATTGTTTCCAATAGCTAAAGTATTTCTTTGAGAAAAAACTTCTTATTTGTGGTGTAAGAGCACTATCACCATGGTAAGAAAGCTGCCAAAAACCTGAAATAGGCAGCACAAACAAGACTGAAGAATTTTACAGTCAGAACCTAAGAACTGCCAATACACACAGTGCCACTGAAGGCTTTCAGGAGCTGCTGCTACCTATCAGTTTGGAAGGGGTCTTTTTTGAGAAAGATAGGTAAGGCACAATGCAAATTTGGGGAGGAAATTATAAAATGAAGGAGCCATTAATGTGAGTTCAATTTCATAGGACACCTCACTCTCCCAGTGAGAGAGATATTTTTAAAATATTTTTTTCATTCTTTTTAATTCATAAAATCTGCTGTCTTTACACTAACGTTTATTGTTATGACTGGGTATCTTGTTGATTTGAGTGAATAAATGAATATTCTATTAAAAATACAGAAAATTCCATGTCTTGTTATCTCTGGAACATATTATGGGTGACTAAGGATAAAAAAGATTTCTCTCACTGTAGTGTCACAGGAAAAATAAATTGTAATAATGTTAATTATTAATAATTATTAATGCCAATAGTTAATATAATGTCTGTAAAATAATATTATCTCTTGTAAGTGAACAGACTCCAGTTACAAACTAAGAAAATCAGTAAGATTTTCTTCTTAATATGCTTATAAATCACAGCAAGTTTCATTTATCCATTAGATCAATAAAATAATCCTTTCCTTTGGTAAAAAGAATCACATTCTGACATGAAATCTAGTTGAAATGTCCAGCAATATGAATTCATTAAAACACTATTTTCTGTTAGATAATATACTAGCAGTATATATTAATTAGTTATTATCTAACTAGTATATACTAGTTAGATAATATACTTATCTACTACTAGATAATATACAGCAACATAGCAATGAATAATTGATTTGTATTTGCTCTTGGACTGGCCTTCTTAGACATGATCTTGTAACTCTTGTGTTTCTTAGTTATCTACTTGTTCTTTATGGATATAAGTAACATACGAAACCAACTTTTCATATAGTGGGCAAAATCTTACCACCATTATCAATGAATTCCTATTTCTGTATAGTCTTTGAAGAGTTCTTTAAACTGAGGCACAGAAATTAACATTTGAGGGATTTTCTTAAGGACCAAAACATGCCTATGTTCATTTACATGTCATCAATGCTTTTGGTGGTAGAAATGAATAAATATGCATAAGGTTTGATTTTTCCCCACTCCTGTCTCCAAAACTGCTTGAAGAAAATTAATTCCTTTCATATTACCACTGTCTAAAGCTCAGTTCCATTTGAGAAGCAAATTAATTGCTCCTTACTTAAGTGGATTGTCTTTTAACAAAATCCCAATAACATGCATCAGGAGCTTAACATTGCTGTAGATAATAAAGCTCTTACTGCTATAAGGTGAGCAGCTGTTAATATCTATCCCATAATATTTACCTATACTTAGAAGATTTAAAAAAAAACCAGAGACTTGCCAGGCAAGCGAGAAAGTACCACCTCTTTCAATACATATTTCAGAGATATCCTGGTTATTGTTGCTATGAACTGTTTCACTTGGACGTAATATTTATAACAAATATTTGTGATTAGCTACTACAATATTTAGTATATTATTAGTGTTTATAGATATTCATAATATTGACAGAAGTTAATCAAATAATTTAATGTATTCAGAATTTTAAATTTTTTGAAAGGTTGAATATTAATAAAGTTACAGAAAGTATGGCTATTTTGTATTTAAATATTCCTGAAAATTTTATCCTTCACCAACAGCGTGCTTCCATATGACTGTTAAACCCAATCCAACCATAACAGATAGACATTTAACAGCATACATTCCTTTTTCAAACAAAAGACCTCTTGCCTTTCCAGGAAGTATGAAAATGGCGGCATTCTACAACTTGTCATTTCTGATTTGTTGCTTGAATTTGTATTATTTTAAAATAAACAGTGTAGAACTATTTTTTAAATATTTTTTTCTGTATTTGATAGGTCTCATTGGTTAGTTTAATAGCCAATGCTCTGGGCTATTCTGAACTTGGTGCCATTAAATCGCTACGGACATTAAGAGCTTTAAGACCTTTAAGAGCCTTGTCACGATTTGAAGGAATGAGGGTGAGATAAAATGAATGAGTCTGAACAAATGTATGCATACAAAAACTAATGTATTGATGGTTACCCTCATGCTTTCTTCAAAGAAATCCAAAATGGGAAGGCATGCAAAAATGTGTGGAAAAAGGCCTTTCAACATGTCCTTACAAACAAGATCTGTGTACACCTTACATTTGGAAATTAGACCTTGAGCTCATTAAATTTGCCTGGTCACTGCTGCATAATTGTGTCTTCCCAGCCCCCTGACTGTTAAAATTTCCATTGATTTGTGGACCTAGAAAAATAAAAGGACAGGACAAATTTTACAGTAGAGGGTTGGAGGTTTTTTCCTGCAGTTTATCTGGGAATTTTTTTTACTCAATTCTGTAGCCAACTTTAGTTCTGTCTTAGTTTGTCAGTGGTTCAGGATGGAACACAATTAGCCAGAAAACGAAACAAACCAACAAAAGGTGAAAAAGCTGACAAAAGTGACACACCAGAAATGAAAGCTTCACTGTATCTCCCTACCTACCTGCCTGGGGAAAAAAATCCTACAGTAAATGCTGTAGTATTAGGGAAAGGGTTTTTGAACAGACACCTGAAATAAGGATAAGTTTGGAAGTACTGAAGGGGAGAGATGGGAAATCATTTCCTCAACTAGAGACTTTTTATTTCATGTAAAGGGAGATAAAACCCTCCTGTTTAGGAGATTGTAATTTTCATATTCTGCCAGTCTGACAAAAACAAACAAACCAACACAAAAAAAAATCAAGCCCTCCTGGAAAAACCCTATTATAAACTGTAGCAGACCATGCTACTTACTGAAAAAAATGACACATAAAAAATTAAAAAGAAAATGTTACTGAGAAATCTCCTTTTAATCTTTCACCTCTAAATACCCCAATGCTGCAATACATATTTATAGTTCAGTCACAGGTCTTCATTTGCCAAATGAATAATGTGGTTCCTGTCTGGGCAAGGCTGCCGATATCCTAGAGGTGGCCACACCTGCCAGTGCAGGGAAGTGTGTCCTGTGCACATCACCATCACCACTAAGTTTTACATGATTTGCAATACAAACAACACATTAGGTGCCTATCTAATAAATAAGCAAAACTCCTATTGATGCTAGACTACTTTTGGTCAACTCAGTGAAATGAAAAACACTACCTTTTTCAAAACCATACGCAAAAGGCTACTGCAGTCTCTACTGATTTGCTAGAAAATTATTGTTTGAATATCTGCAACTTTCTTTTAGTTGAATTACAATAACTAAGAGAAAAATTTTGTCCAAGGATTTCATCTGGTCTTTTACTGCCACTTGCCCATACACAGTAACTCAAGGGAATTAAATGCAACCAATTAAAAAGGAAAAGAAGGGTATGTGTAAGAGCAACTATAGTGACACAGGCAATTTAAAACCAAGACTTAAAGCAAATGCTGTTAATAAAGATTAAATAAGATATCCTTAATTTTGTTGCATTCTGTGTGGATACTAAAATACACTGATGACAATAAAATAATATTGATAATAGAATAAAATCACTAGTAATGATAGTTTTACATGCAGACCTTTTTATTCAGTCTTCCACATCATCATTCTTTGAGCTTTTTCTGATTTATTTTCTATTTATAGATTTTAATTTATATTGCTGTAATTTAACATTTATTTCTCTCTTTTTCTCTAGAGCACACAAATTCTAAGAATCCATCTTGCTACTAACAGGTTTTATTTTGCTTTTTCATTTTTTTCAGACTTTTGCATTGTCTTTGTTTCCATCTCATTTTATTTCTTGCTTTTTGCAATCTCATTAGCATTTTATTAAACCTTAATTTAAATCTCCCCCACAAATTTTATTGTAATATTTTAACTGTCCATCCCATAATAACACAGTTTTGACATTTTAAAAGTATTTTAAAGTATTTTTCATTTCCTTTCCATAAGCTAAGTGGCTATTTTGTCTAATTTGTACACTAGGTGGTTGTAAATGCCCTTGTAGGAGCAATCCCATCTATCATGAATGTATTGCTGGTATGTCTTATATTCTGGCTAATCTTCAGCATCATGGGAGTAAATCTTTTTGCTGGAAAATTCTATCACTGTGTCAACACCACAACTGGTGAGATGTTTGATATCAGTGATGTCAACAATTATACTCAGTGTGTGGAACTCATAAAAAGCAATCAAAGTGCCCGATGGAAGAATGTGAAAGTAAACTTCGATAATGTAGGAGCTGGATATCTTGCTCTGCTTCAAGTAGTAAGTAAATGTATTTATTTTCTTTTTGCTCTTTTTAAAGATGTCTAGCAAAAATGGGCAAGTTAAGACTGTTAAGTAGATGAATAATTTCTTCATAACAATAATGTACAGCTCACACAACTCTATTACATTGTTTCTTGTAATTTTTTTTTGTTAATGATAGTAGAGTAATTTCCCTTTCCAAGACTAGGGAATACAGTCTCATGATGATGATAATAATAATGTGAAAATAGTAATTGTAGAAAATAAAAGAATCTCTTTAGTGGCGCACAGTATAGAGCTATCATATTTCTTAATGCTTACTAAAGAGTCATTATAGTATACTAAATAAATAATATGTTACGTATAAACTTAAGTAAGTATTATCCTTGTGAAGTACTGGATGTTATTGCATAGCATATTCATTCCATTAATTACTGCTACTTATACAAAATCTGTAAATTGCATTTCTCCTTCAACTGCTTATCTTATGTACTGTGTTCAGAATTGCCTTTATCCTAGGTACTGAGCATATTTTATTTGTGTCAAAGAAAATAAGACCTTAGCTCTTTACAGGTTCTTGCAGACACTAAAATCACCTTCTTAGAGCAATGATGGCAGATCTTTCTACTCTTTACTTGAAAAAAGTCTCTATAGGAGCTCAGCCAAATTTTTAAAGATGTCAATTACATCTCTTTCACAGATCACTTTGTGGTCTTCTGTAAAACAAATCTCTCAGGAACCAACATATATTTTTACTTTGAACAGTCTATTCCTTTTAGCTATGTGGGATTAAACATTTCTAAAACTACAAGGTCAGTTTAGACACAGAAAAAACCCCATTCATGCATCAACCAACCCAGATGCATGTTGGTTTCTGTCCACAAGTTATATTACTGATTCCATCAATTCATGTTGTAAACTTAACAAAATGGCTGCGGCCATGAGTGATTCTAGTAGATCCTACCTAAATATTTCCAGCATTAACGTCTGTCTAAATCTATCACTTTTCATCTGCAAAGTAAACATCTGCAGCTCCAAACATACTGTTGACTTGTTGAGCTCTTCAGAGCTGGTGTTTAATATTATTTGAATAACTAAAAATAAAATTGTCAAAAAAACCAGTATTACTATGAAAAATATTTATGATGCCTGTGTTGTCAAGTGTGGTTCAAAAATTTAGAAGTGGTTTTATTAAAAGTGGAGTTCCAGATAAATAAATAACCTAGTTATTGTACATATTATGAATTTTTATGGGGAAGATAACTTTGTTTTATTTCTAGGCTACTTTCAAAGGATGGATGGATATTATGTATGCTGCTGTTGATTCACGAGATGTAAGTGTAAATATTTCAAAGGTCATCTGTTGATTATTTTCTGATAAAGAGTATAGAATTTAAAGCGCTACACACGCACTAGAACAGCTACACACTAGATATAAAGAATTATAATCAGCATCAATACATATTTTTTCGAACCTCAGAATTTTTACTGGAAAGATTCCCACTTCCTTCTGTTTTGCCAAAAAAGCTAAATTAACTTAAGTGTATTTTTTCTTGAAGGATAAAGTTAATGTAATAGAACAAAGGAGAGGTTTTTGACAAATTCTTTGGTAATCATAAGTATGAATAAGTTTAAGATTATATGATGCAGTTATTAAATATGGAATACATTAATTGGTTTTATAATTTGTAACTGTGCATTTTGTTTTTTCCTTAGTTTGAGCACCTATATTATCTAGATGTTTTAGTGCAATTAGATTTTAAGGTTGAAGATGACCTGTTAAGCTTTCTGGGAACTGGAATTTTATTTTGGCTACAAAACTAATACTCTGTTTAACTTAGATGAAGAGTCATGTTAATGATATTGTCTCCCAGAGTAAAATATCCTGTTTCATTATCTTTAGCATTTCTCCATTCAAGCTTCTTGTGCTGTAGAGGTGCAGATGCTGGGATGTGGCATCCAGAAAAATTTACACAATAACAAAATCTTCCTTCAAAACTTCCTCAATTTAATGGATTTCACAAAAAATATATTCACTAGATATTTATTGAAAGCATCTGTTCCTAGCTGGATGTAAGAACGCTCATGCAACACCAAAAAAAAGTTCCAGGGAGATTTAGGCAATAGTAAAATTCATTGATTCTGCTGCATGATAATATACTGAACAAAATATAAAATATTCAGATTTCTGCTATTAAAATTTTAAGTATTAATGACTGCTCTGCATCCCACATTGCTTCCTTCTTCTATATGAGGAACTTTTTATATATGTACATACACAAACCTATCTGTGGGCACATTTACTTTTGTAATCCTGTCAGCTTCCATTTCTCTAAATATTGATTGGAATGGACAAGTTGGATCTTTTTAATAAATTAGTGCTATTCATAGCTTTTCTATCTGAGATGGCATATACCTAATTCTAAATTATATGTATTGTTTTTTACATCTAGTATTCTCATGGGTAGTAAATTTTTTTTATATTTTGTAGGTAAAAGATCAACCTAAGTATGAGGACAACTTGTATATGTATCTCTATTTTGTCATCTTTATCATATTTGGATCATTTTTTACCTTGAACCTTTTCATTGGTGTAATTATAGACAACTTCAACCAACAAAAAAAGAAGATAAGTATTTAAAATATTTCCATGTTGGTATGAATTACTAGCTATATTGAATTAAAAATTTATTTCTGTAAGGCTAATAAAAAAATTATTCAAGGCCTTAAATAAAGTGTCTCTTTTTTAATAATAATCTGTGCTAAAATCTGTGGATGTGATTCTGAACTTTGCCTTTTTAGCATTTTGACAGGTGAAAAGTTGGTTCATAATAATTTGCAAATTGAGTAAACAGTTAAAATGAAGGCATGAAACTGAACGTGAATTATTGGTTTGATTAGATGCACTATTATCTGGCATGAAATAATTTATTTTTCAATTTACTCTAAAGAATTAAGTTAAATTAAGGTACATTCATTATAATTATTCTTAGAAACTCTTGACACTTAATGAAGACACAATATGGCATTGTGTTCATACAATGAATAATGGATCTGCAAACTGATTAAACAATAAGTTAAGAGTAAGTCAAATAGATAAAGTATGAATAGGCTTATAGATAAAAGTAAAAATGTGTACATAAGGGCTTTTTTCCTAACACTTTTATGAGAATGAAATTAACTCTTTAGACACAAATACAATCTATAATTTCTTATCAGTGGTAAAGCAAAGATATACAGGGAATGGTGATTTATTTCTGTATATTTTTGACATACAAGAATGTTTCAAATAATTGTATTGATAATGCATACAGTTCAGTTTTAAAGAACTTTAAAATATAAAAATACAAATAATGACATTTAAAATATTTTGAAGTCTCACAGTTTTTAGTTTTCAAATGCCAGGATCATTCCAAATTTTTGTATGCTGTGAAAAAGCATTTTCACATGATTTATTTTTTTTCAATCACCAATTAAAACCCAGCAATACCAGACAGATAAAAGATAAAAGATAAAAGAAATTGATGAACTACAGAAATTTTTCCTTGTGCAAATATTCTTTAGCTTCCTAAAAGAGTCATAAACATGTCTGGGGTTACTATCAATTTTGTGATGCTTCAGGCTGTGGTAGCCAGTTTAGCAGACAGTGACGTTGACATTGTGCTTCTATCTGACAGTGCAGATTCATCAATAAGCACAATTTACTTATACTGGAAGTCAGTCAGTCAGTTGCACATCTGACTGGCAGCATTTGCATCTGCAAACAAAGGCAGATTTGAGTTTGTCAAGGTTCCAGTGGTGTTTTAATTTGCTATGGCATGACATGAATTACTTTTCTTAATTTTACATCAAAGCTGGGAGGTTTTTTTTGCTGTTAAAACCCACAGACTAGATACTAACACACTCTCCTAACACAACTTCTGCCTCAAAGTTATGTCCCTGTTAGACCTGTCTAGCTGTAATGCTAAAAATCTATACAGAAGATAGGCCTGTAAGGCACTAGTCATGCTCCTATTCACTAAACATGTCCTAATCAGCCAGTTATTGAACAGCATCAGTATAGCAAGAATGCTTTTAGCCATTTCAGCAAAAGTGAGCATGAAGACATTGGAAAAATTCAACTGTCAAGCTGACAATGCACCAGGAATGGGCTTTTCCTGTACGTTAGGAATGTATATGAGCATCCACACTATAAACACCTGAAAAAAACCCTTCCTTTTTTATATAAATTAAATATAATTTTAATATTATATTACAGAGAGACTTACTGTAGATAAATGTTTTATGTGTGGACATGATACTAATTAATTTTGATATTATTTCTTTACTTTGGAGGTCAGGATATATTTATGACAGAA